>JACDJE010000157.1:1156039-1182811 GCA_016647715.1 Pavo muticus | reverse complement strand
AAAAAAAAAAAAAAAAAAAAAAAAACCACAAAAACACAATATTCTGTAATTTAGCATGTGAGAGCAGGAAACAACTATAGTCTGTGTAGTCTCTTTATCTAGGAAGACAAGTTATCATAGAATTGCTTGAGTTGGAAAGGAGCTCAAGAATCCTGAAGTTCCAACTCCAGAAATTATCCTGAGGTCTAATCAACTACAATTGCTAAATGTCAAAACAAAAGACAGGTAATGTTATTTACAATGCAAAAATTCTTCTCTAAACATATAGGATCTGGCATAACTGTTTCTCCTTTATATCCAATTTTTTCCTCTGGTCTGTGTCACTAGTATAGGTGATGTAAAAGGTTATAAGGCTTTTAATCTGGAAGACAGATCGTGACTCCCTGTTAACTTAAGCCTAAGGAGTGACCTCTGACAAACCTCAGTATTTCAGTTTCCCACTTCCATCTGGTTACATATGAAACACTGATTTCAGTACTAATGGCCACAACTTATCTTTTCTGAAGGCATTCTAAGATTTAATAAATTGTGTTTAACACACTTTGTGGATAAGCACTAAGTGGTGAAATTTATAGCAGCCCAAACATTGTAAAGAAGTATGTAATCACGCTATTAAAAAAAGCTGCAGTTTTCTTTCTTAAAGCAAATCATTAAAATGATCATACAGAATATTCTTCAAGTACTAATTTTTAAAATGGCAAATGTTTTCAGTTCTTTTTTGTTTAATGAAGCATATTTATACTTTTATCCATTTTGGGGAAAATTGCTAGGCAATATCATAGAACAAATATATTTAGTTTAGAAACTCTGATACATTGAAGTTTAGTTAATAGCTCTGTTTTTATCTCCCAAAAGACAGCTAGAAAGGTAATTATAACATGCAAATTAGTTTCCATTGGGATGCAAATTAAAAATTATATACCGAAGTACAACATCTAGTACTGCAACCTATGCTTAGTATTTATACAGGTAGAGTGAATTCCAACAGAGACTTTACTCCCTGATTTATGTGGTTTAGATTGATTTCTCCGAAGTATAATTTCTGTGCTTTGCTTTTCACTCCTATGTATTTTTCTTTTTCAGACTCAAATTTTCAGAAGTTTCTCAGTTCACTTGTTTAAACTATTTTCATTAAGAAATCTCTTACTGTTTGGACTGTTCTTTAAGTCTTTGTCTTTGATGAAATGGTTGTCACAGCCTTTAAAGTCTCTCTAATTAATGTAAAAACCCCAAATCAAAACACAAGTCAGTCAGATTAAAACATTTGCAGTACATTTTAATTATAGTCTGTGTAGAGCTTTTTCTTATGACTATTTTCAATCCTGCTTTTATGAAAGATTAGGAAACAAGGACACAAGGCATCGACAGGGAGAGAAAAGGACACCTGACTCAATAAGCTATTCCCTTTAAGTTTATCTCACACCTATTTTCTTGCTTAGTAACTATATCCTTTGATTCCCTTCCTGTTCAGACATGCAGAGTTCTCTTAAATTCATTGGAGCTATTTCCTTTGATGGCTTTTCTTGGCAGCTGCATTAAGTGAACTTCTC
Source organism: Pavo muticus (assembly GCA_016647715.1). NCBI lineage: Eukaryota > Metazoa > Chordata > Aves > Galliformes > Phasianidae > Pavo > Pavo muticus. The sequence goes on along the minus strand of JACDJE010000157.1, from coordinate 1,181,261 downwards.
TGCTTGAACTCTTTGTGTGCTATATCTCTCTGCATTTTAATTGTGGCCTCTAATGTCTGAATCTTTCATATGGTGAATATTGTGGCCTTTAATGTCTGAATCTTTCATATGATGAATATTTTGTCTTACCTTTGCTATCATTCCCCTCTCATAATTCTAGACATCAGTTAGGTCTTCTCAAGCACTTCCCATTTGTCTTAACTTCTAAAAATTAATTGTATTAAAGTAGTTGAAAATCTCTTTCAATTAAATTGCTTACTTAAAATTCAAAACAATATGGTAGAAAAGATCAACTAGCACTGTCTACTGAAGTGATTCTCATTAACTTGTCTTCTGGAAACAAATTCCTTGACTTTCTATGCTCAAAGCATCCTGTACCTACCTAAATATTCTATTGCTGTTTAACCTGAAGTACTTATCAGCCTGTTATTTTCAGTGTATTCTGATGTTTTAGGTTCTATCTGCTCATAAAATTAAGCAGTTAAATTGAAATTAAATTCTTGATTACATCATCTGTGCTACAGCAAAGGAAAAATCAGATTAAAAAAGAAAAAAACAACAATAGCAAAAAACAGCTGAGGACATTTTTAAAAAGTTCTTACAAGCTAAAAGTAGATTTCAAGTCAAGTGTGATTTCTTAGCCAACAGAGTCTGTAGTCTTCAAATTCTGTCTTTACTCCACCTATACAATGCACATGCAGCTTGTGCTTAAGTCTGAAAGGTTGTCCATATCACAGTGTAAGTGCATTCTGCAGTATACCCTGTGGTCTTCAAGCTGCAGCTGCCAGGAATCACTTACAAGTGCATTCCAAGCCTGTGCTTGCTTACAAAGTGAAGGTCTCATTCTGTTCTGCAGCTGCAGAGGGCACTATGGGATTCTGTACTTTGTACTCAAAGAGTAGCTCTTTGTAGTCTAGGAAATTACAAGGACACAGCTTGGTGCTTAATAAATGTGGTCAGACAATAGAAAGAGTTCTTAGAAAAACAAATTCTTGCTCATTTTACCAAAAGTGTCGCTGTCTGTAAAGTATCCAGAGAGCACAAAACAGTCAAACCCTAAGTATGTTTACCAAGTGGTGGGGAGGTCTTCATTCTGATCCTATTTTCCAGGACTGCAACCATGTTTTATAAAAGGTACTTCCCAAATAAAATGATTATGTTGCAAGACTAAAATGGGAGAAGTTGCTCCAACTTGTCTCATACTAACTGAATATTCCAGATACTAGGCTATTAAGTAGAGACCAATCATGTTTTCAAAGGCAGGAATGATTCCTCATCTGCTCACTGAAGGAAAAGCCTATGCTACTACATCCCTTCAGTTAAGGATTTCTAGCTAAGGGTGCCATGTGGATCTCATAACAACAGGGAACTCTGCAGGTCTGGACCGTTAGATTGAACTCATCCCTATGGTTTTCCTGCAGTTCAGATCTTCCTTTTAATCTGCTTATGCCTATATGTAGGCATCTGAGATATGCAAGCTAGTGGTATAGTCATCCTAAGTTTTTCTACATATTCACTGGGGGAAATAGGCAGCTCCTGAGGATGATTCAAATTTTCAAACACAAAACTGAACAACCATCACCCCGCAGAAGCTTTTTTGTAAATTATTTTTGTAAATATTTACAACAAAGCTTCAGAACCTATGAATTCTTGCATATGCCTTATTCATGAGACCAGACATGTCATGCAAACGTGATCTTCCTTGTAACCCCTTCCCTACTTTTAATTTCATGGAAAGAAAATATGAATGTCAAAAGCTGTAGCTCCCTGGCTGATTTGCTGGACCCTTCCCATACAGTGAGTTAGGAAGATCAGGAATGTTGAAGTATATGCATTTGTGGTGGGTTGGCCCTGGCCACTTATCCACACAGCCACTTGCTCACTCCCCCCAGACAGCGGCAAGGAGGAGAAAATAGAAAAACAGAAGCAAGAAAAATGGTAGACCAAAATAATGATGGAGTAATCACTTACCAGTAGCTGCTGTGGACAAGATAGTCTTAATTTCAGGAACTTAATTCAGACCATTTAATTCTTGACTTGAGTCCTGGAAGTCAATCAATCAAACAAACCAACAAACAAAAAACATTTAAAAGCCTGTAGGAAAAAAAAGAAAAACAAAACCAAAACCCCCTTTTCTCAAGATCAAGTGCATTCTGAATTAAGCTTATCTACTGGAGCTGCTCACAAAACTTTTGGGTTCTGTGCCTAGGCCAGGTGGAATGGATGAGTGCTGCAGCCCCTAACTCTTGTATCCCAAGAAGTAAATTCGATTTGCTCCTCAGAAGCTATGCGCGGCTGTGGCATGACATTTGTATACAGTATCAAATGAAAAATCATACCCTAAAAGAAAAATTAGCAAACAAGTTACAGTGACCTTCCCGTGGACATTTAGTCTTTAGTATTCTTTTCGGTTTGACTTCTAGCGCTTTTTTTTCCTATAGTCATGGTTTTAATATGCCTCTGTTTTGTTGTTTTGGATAATTTTTAAACTATCTATTTATTACTCATAACTATTACTTAGTTAACCTTTGCATTGTTGTTCTACTACACTGACCACTACTGTAATTTCCACCCTTTGGATGGACAGTAACTAGAAAAATATGCAAATATCCCACAATCTCTTAACCACGGGGATAGTTTTTATTCTTAATCTTTATTTTTAATTTTTTGTCTGGTTCTTACAATCTGTTTTCTGGAAACCAAACGTGATTTTAGTCAACATTTATATGGGACATTTTGTATTCCTTAAATATTTGAGTTTTTCTTATTAATTCAAAGTATTTAGTGCTAGCCAAGGAATTTATAGCTCCTGACAAAAAATAAATAAAAAAAAAAATTAAAAAAAATCAATTAAAAAAAAGGTTGAATATTTTTACTGCAACACACATGCTTGCTTTTTGTTTTTTTTTCAACCACATCTATTGGTCTGCTAAAAGTAGTTTGTGATTCTTTTCTGAAATGGAATCAATGACATAGATAAAGAATGATGTAAAGTATTTGGCTATCATAAGAGCATATAAATACCCATTGGTGCTTTCCCCAAACCAGACGTTTAACTGGAGAGGGAAAAGCTTAATCCTCTTGAAAAACAGCTTAATCACTTGATAATCTCTGTAGTTATGGGAGTAAAGGAAGGCACAAGCAGAGCTGATTCCTCTGTTTTGGGCAAAGCTGTTCACTCCTGTGTCTTGGGGAATATGAAAAGTTCAAGGAAGTCAGTGTTTTCTCCCATCTCTCATACTTTTTCATATTAATGAAGAATATTCTTTCTCCATGACTATGACTGATGGGAGAGCTCTGACTCTCTCAGCAAGGAAACTTCTCCTTTTAACCATACTTCTGAAAGAGTTAAATTGCTCTCTAGGTTGAATGGGTAGAAAGCAAATGACAATCGGCAGTGACCAAGCTATAGTACAAGAAGCACTTGTGAAAGAACTGACAGAGGCACCACCAAGACATTCACATGCTGCAACATTTAATCCAACTACTTTAGCACTCACTACAGAGCCTGATTTTAAAAATAAATAATAAAATACACATCAAGGGCTCAGAAAAAGCCTGGATGCTTGCGCTGGTGAGAGCCTTGAGCTCATAGACAGGCTCTCAATGTTGCAGCCTTCCTATAACCAGCTTGGTTTTGGTGCATCTGTATAACCTTTGATCAGATCTCTGTGAAAACAATAAAGTTGTGACAAAAAGCTCATATGGGATTTGTTCTTTACTTTTTGGCCTGGACCCCACATTTAAGCTCTGGCCCCTAGTTTGTCACACATAGCAGCTAATTTTGACCTGCACATGAAGGCTTAGCTTCATCTCTCAGCCAGCTCTTTTATTGGACGCCATGGAGCCTGCAACCCTTGTGGAGGTTGCTACCTGCATACCTTACTGACTCCTAACCTGCTTCCCTCTACAGAGAAATCTGCTCATGCTGCTCCCTCTTCTTTTGCCCAGGATGAATTCAATAACCCACATCCCTACACACAGACTGGTTGTATTTCCTTCTCTGTTGTTTCGTTATCTCTTATTTTAAGAGAAAAAAAAATAAATGAAAACTTTTTTTTTGTTGTTCAAAGGAGAGTTTTTGTTGCTTTTGTCGTTAAAAAAAAAAAAAAAAAAAAAAAGTGAAAAAGAAATAGACTCCTGGCACTTCCAATGGTATTTAAGTGCCAGACAGATGTGGAACTCCAACTAAGTTCATTGTTTTCCATTCCTTTTTTTTATCCAGCCCCTGCTGTTTTGTGTGGTTGAGCTGGAGGGCCCGGATTCCACTGCTGCTCTAAATACCTCTGTAAAATGCAAGCTGGGGGGAAAAGTTACAGATGTTCCACCTCCTCTCATTGTTTCAGGGACATTGCTATCCTCGGGACAGAGGCTTTTGCATTATACCCTGCTGTTCTTTGCACTGCCTTTTGTCGCTTCCAGGCTAGACAGCACTGAAAAGCAATTTGGAGGTTTTGTTGCAATATGATTTTTAACCCTTTCTCAAATATTTTTTGGCCCCTCTCTTTATTTGCCTTCTCTTCATGTGCTTCATGCTTTAAAAAGGAAGCTTCTTCCTTCCCAAATATAAACCAAGAGGTGTCTTGTTCAGGTGAACACAAAAAAAGCCCTGAAAATCTTAAACTTGACCCCAGTTACCCTGTATTTCTTCCCACAATGTTTTCACATTCCTCAGCAAAAGATTATTTGTTCTGTAAAAATAAGACTTTTAATACCTCATACTATCTTGCTTTTAATTTCTCCCATTAAGTAATCTACCTGCAGTCTAACACACAAATGCTTATTTTCAACAATTCTAAACAGGAAAATCAGCAACAAAGGCCCCCATCAAATTTATTGGAGATGTGGGGTTCAGCAGTTCGATTCACAGGTTGTTCTTATTATTCGGATGGTAGATTGAACAACTGGGAAAGTTAACAGTTAATCTGATAAAGAAAAATACATTTCATTTTGTGTATAAAGCTATTTATAAATCACCTATTCAGGGAACATAAATAATGCCATGTAATTTAAGGGACAAATTATATAGTATAAATAATGAATGTTCTCAATGATCATTTCATGTATGAATTATAAGTTAAATTTATTGACACAAGATTGAAGAGCTGTAAATAGACATATTTATGATATTCAGAACCTGTACTTGGGTAGTTTGCAAGGTGAAGGAAGTTAAATTGTTGTGCAGATTCTATTATTCTGAACACATGAATAACTTATATACATAGCCATTTAGCTGATCAACTCTACGTATGGAAATACACTTTTATTCCCTGTGTTCAGTAGTTTCTTACTACTTCTTGTGTTCTTAGTTTCTTCGTGGAAGAAATAGTAAACTTCTCTGAGCCATCTCAGATAATTGATGCATTGAAGCTACCTCAAATCCCTTCAGTTTTGTAGGTGCCCTAAATCTCTTCATTTATCCCAAAAGTTGCCTGCATTAACACCCAAATACATGGAACTGCCATAAGATAGTGTTCTAAGAAACTAGATTCCATGTGTTTTGAATTTGCTATGTAGAACTCTACTCAGATGAATCAGTGGTGTTTTGAGTGTTTGAACTCATATATAATACTCATTCCTGAGTACATATTAGGTTTGAAAGACAAAGCAGGGCCTATACTGTGCTTGGTAATTTCTAAACAGTAGACAAAGGAGATATCCAGTCTACTACTATTTCTAATCTAAGTAAAAGAAGACTAATTACAGCTTGCATAAGGGTTAATATCATTTAAAACAAATTGTCTGAGTTTTCAATTTTTCTGTCATATTTATTTTTTACAATCTACCTTCTTTTGTATCACTAACATTTCCAGCACAGAATTTGTTTCAGAAATACTTGAAGAAATACAAGGCAGGCCTCGTTGCAGGCAGCACCATATTTCTTATTCACAGGGCTGGCCACGAAAAAATTGTGAAGTGGAGCTGCACAACAGGCTCTTGGTTTGCAAAGTTCACATAAATATTTTCTCAAAACAAGTTGTTGCATCTGAGAGGTATGTGCCAAGCCACACTGAAATTCAAACAAGTATTTACAAAAACTGCATAACACATAGCTATTAAGGAAATATTTATATAACCTCCTGACAGAATCCACTAGAATCTGTATCTCTGCTTTCTACTTCCTGCAGTATAGGAACATAATACTATGGTTACAAAGAACTCTTTTGTTTCACTTTGTCTGTTTGAAGCCATTATGAAAATCTGACAAAATCTATTCTCAGGGGTATTATTGACTGAGACAAAAAGACCTTGATGACTTTAGCTAAGTGCTTTATGAAGGCGACAGTTCTCCATCACTATCCCTATTTTAACTGCTGCATCACATGTTGTGAGGGTCAATGGCTGTGTCTCTTTTCTTCATTTATTTTCGGAAAAAAAATGAATTGGACACAAATATTAAAAATTAGGCAGACTTTAGACATCATTTCTTATAGAGGGGACAAGCTTTCAGCTCCAGGATGATACGACCATGATGATCTCTCTCTGGACTCCCTCTCCAGACTGGGATTTGACGAGGTGCAACTGTCACAGGTAGTGGAGTTAATCTTTTATCTTTCAACACAAATTGTATTTTCTTACAGTCAAGAAATGCATTTTTATCAAGCAGTAAGCTGTCTTTCCAGGCAAAAGAGAAAAAGTTAAGAAAAAATTGCCTGTCTTTCTTATGGGCAAAGCAGGCAAAGTGGCTCTGATTAAGAATATTTTTTTTTTCTTTCCTGGCTTTCTTGAACTGATAAAAAGCAAAAATGTGAGCAATGAAGTTAAGACTGAATATGAACTCACTTACAACCTCTTAAGAAGTAATAAGCAGTAGCCTTGATGGCATCCATGTCCATCCGAGACATCATTTGACCTGCTCTAGTTGTGAATTTTGAATCCAATTTAAGCATATATCAAGATGATCTAACTCAAGCTGTGGCTGTAGCATATTATTTTGTGAAATTCCAATATACTGATAAAGTAAGAGTGATGAAGAAAGTAAACAATGGCCTTAAATACATGGTTTTTCTTAGGCCATTGTCAAAGCTTGCCATTTCAATAGTGTAAATACAATAACTTCTGCGCATGAGCATGTAGTGAGGTGATTGCTTTTTCTATTGCAAATCTGTTAGGCCTTTTCATGCTATCTTTTCTAAAATAGGAGGAAACTATAGGTCTTTTATCCAAAATCTTTCCTATTCACTGATGTAATCTGATGATGATGTGGAAATTAAACTTATCCTTCTATGGATACGTTTTGGAGTTTGATGTCACAGAATCCCTCTGACTCTCAGAAAAACATCAAGCAAGTTTAAAATTGTGACAGGTAGTTAATCCCACTTAATTAATGCTGCACCATTTGGTTTTCAAATACCAAGCATACCTACGTATAGTGGCATAGATTAATTTAAACTCAAAGCCCTCATTTTGAACAACTAAAACCTAACTCAATTTTTAGGGTTTTCACTTAGAAATGTTTTTATTACTTATTTGGTTGGTTTTCAGGGTAGAATCTATATGGTTATGCGTTGGCTGCATTTGACATTATTCTATTTTTTCCTTAGGTTACAGACACTGTCTTCTGGAAATGAATTCTCCTGCTATCGTCTCCTGTTACATAAGAGCTCCAAACAATAAATACTTAAGTTTTTATCCCAAGTAAAACTTATCTTTAGTTTTAATTTTTTGCTTATAATAAGTAAGAGTTTCTCTGATTTTCATATAATTTCATTTTCTCTTCAGTACTATTATGCTCTGTGAACATGGGAATTATTTTATTGTCTTCACAATTATTAAGTAGAGAAATAGTTTATATTGCATCACCATTCTTTTTCCCCGCGTATGTATAAATCTGGTTACGGATGGATACTTTGTAAAAATAATCCCGTCTCTCATTTTTCTTATCAGATGTCCCTGATCTCCAAAGGGATGGATTTCTCTGGTTTCTTTCTGTGGACTCTTTCTTCCAGTACATCATCTAAATATTGTTCACCTGTCATTAAACATTGGTTCTGTTTTTTTTGACAGCAAATATAGCAAAATACATCCTAAGTTTACTTTGCCATTTCAATCCATAAAACATAGGTTAGAGAATTCATCATTGTAAGTTATCAATACTAGCAACATTGGTTTTGGATTTTCATTTGGATTTTCATTAAAACACTCAAAATAAGCACTCATCACTGTTCATCTTCTCCAAGTATTCCTTAAGTTATTGTACACATTAAAAATGCACCCCTTAAGTCTACACCCTTTCATTTCTTTTTCCTCTAATTCGCTCTTGTTCTAGAAATAACAGAAATAGATCATCAGTGAAATTATGGCATTTATTTTAGAGTTAATTCATGATCAACTGTATACATTACAATTGAGTCTGCAAAGTACTAACTTGCTGCTATCTTTTGACACAACTGAAAGATTGATGTCTTTCACTCATGATGAAATCAGACTTACTGGATTGTCAATCAAGCTCAAGGTTTAGTTATGTGGTTTGCTGTTCAAGAGTGTTTCTAAAAGTGACACTGAAAATCACAGAGGCACAGAACGGTTAAGGTTGGAAGTCATCTGGTCCATTGACTCACTCAAGCAGGGACACCTAGAGCTGCTTACTCAGGACAACGTCCAGATAGTTTTTGAAGATCTCAAAGGAGGAGACTCCACATCAACTCTGGGCAACCTGTTCCAGTGCTCCATCACCAGCACAGCAAAGAAGGGCTTCCTGATGCTCAGAGGGAACCTTCTGTGTTCCAGTTTTTGGCCATGGCCTTGCACTGGACACTACCAAAAAGAACCTTGCTCCACCCTCTTTTGCCCACTCCCTTCAGGTGTTTATAGATATTGATAAGATTCCCTCTGAGACTCCTCCAGGCTGAACATGCCCAGTTCTCTCAGCCTTTCCTCATGGGAGAGGTGCTCCAGACCCTTCATCAACTTGGTGATCCTTCACTGGACTCTTTCCAACATGCTCATGCCTCTCTTGTGCTGGGGGCCTAAAACTGGACACAGTAGTCCAAGTGTGGCCTCACCAGTGCTGAGTAGAGGGAATCATCTCTCTTAACCTGCTGATAATACCTTGCCTAATGCGGCTAAGAATACCATTAGCCTTTTTAGCAACAAGGACATGTTACTGACTCATGTTCATCTTGGTGTCTACCAGGTTCATCTAGCATGTGCAGACATTTCCAGTTGGGTTTTCCCCAGCATGTACAGGTGCCTAAGGTATTTCCTCCCCAGTTGCAAGACTTGGTACTTTTCACTGTTGAATTAATGAGATTTTTGTCTGCACTTTTCTGCAGCCTGTCAAGATCCCCGCGGATGGCTGTGCAGCCCACTGGTGAGTCAACAGCCCCCCACAGTTTTGTGCCATCTACAGATTTACTGAGTGCAATCTACTCCATTATCTAAACTGTTAATGAAGGTGTTTAAAGAGGACTAGGCCCAATATTGACCCTAAGGGTAGTCTGCTTGTTGCTGGCATGCAACTAAACTATACACCACTGATATAGTACCCTCTGAATACAGCTCATTCAGCCCGTATTTCAACAGCTACTCTGTGCAGATTTTATGGAGAACAATATCAAAGGCCTTACTGAAGACCAGGAAAACAGTATCCACTGCCCCACTTCATGAGGCTGGTCATTTCATTATAGAAGCTTATCAGCTTGGACAGGCATGACTTCCCCTGTTGAATCCATGCTGACTACTCGTGATGACTTTTTTCTCCTTCATATACCTGGAAATGGTTTCCGGAGTTAGCTGTTTTATCAGTTTCCCAGGTACTGAGGTGAGGCTGACTGCCCTGCATTTCCATTTGTCGTCTTTCTTGTCCTTTTTTTAGGGTAGGAATGATATTTTATTTCCTCTGTTCTCCTGGCATGGCTCCCAGTTGCCATGATCAAGCAAAGATTATCAAGAGTAGCCTTGCAGTTGCATCTTCTAGCACTTGTGAGTGCATCCCATCAGGGCCCATGGCTTTATGAATGCTCAGTTTGTTCAAGTACTCTCTAACTTAATCCTCTTCCACTGAATATATATTTTCCTTGCTCCAGGCTTTCAACCTAGTCTCTGGGTTGTGAGATTGCTGAAGTCAGTATAGCTAGAAAAGACTGAGGCAAAGAAGGCATTCAGTACCTTGTCCTTTTTCGAACAGCTATACCGGTGTCCTGCTTCCTTCAGAAGAGGGCCCAGAATTTCCTTAGTCTTTCTTTTGTCAATAAGGTACTTGCAGAAGCCCTTCTTTTTGCCCTTGATGTCTTTGGCCTAATTGAATTCTACCTGAGCTTTAGCTTTCCTAACTTGAATCTCTGGCTGCTTGAACAGTATTTCTCCCAGGTTATCTCTCCATGCTTCCATCCTCTGTAGACTTTCTTTTCATGATTTTGGCTAAAAGCCCATTCTTCATTTATGCAGGCCTCCTGGCATTTTTGCCTTTGTTGAGATAAACTGTTCTTGGGTTTGGGGGGGTGGGGGGTGATCTTTGAGTATTAGCCAGCTTTCTTGGACACCTCTTTCCTCCAGGGCTTTATTCTACAGTACTCTACCAAGTGGATCCTTTAAGAGGCCAAAGTCTGCTCTCCCGAAAAGTTGAGAGCTTGCTGTGCACCCAAATCACTGCCATAAGATTCTTCAGTGCATTGGAGTTTGTTACTGCTCTCAACTAGGATGAAAAGTGGTGGAGTCCCTTAAGATCATTCTTTTATTTCAGATCAGATATTCATTTATTTAGAGAAAAGACTCCTTTTTCCAGTCAGTTTCTCCATTTAACAGATGAGAATAGCTCACCATTTCCACTGATTCCTCCTTATTCTCCTGGAAACAGGTTGTTGATCAAAACATTCTAAACTTTAAAGTTATTCTAAATGTATAAATGATCTTCATAGGAAACATTTCCCCTTTAATTTTGATTGACTGTTTCCTTTCTTGCTAACTTTGTAACTACTAGCAAATAATGACTTTTTGTCTATTTTCTTCCTTTTGTTGGTGACATCCACCTCAGTTGGATTAGTTGACTAATGGGAAGCAAGCAAGCCTTTCTGACATATCCTAAAATAAGTATTTTTGGACCCATCATATTATTTGCAGAACTCTAATTGAGTCTCCTAATTTGCATTACATTAATTACTGAGATATTACACTACAGTGCTCTAACACAGCTATATGAAATAGCTGACTAGCTTTACTTGTACTAATTAGAAGTAGAAGCAAATAACAATTTTCTTTGTAAGTTAATAGGCAATTATAGACTTTTTTTTTCCCATTGTAATGTTTTCAGTCTTTCTGTGATTGCTTATTTTACTGTAAAATTCTTATCTTCATTTCTTTTTAGCAATAAATAAATAAATTAAAGCATTAGTATTCTGACACTATGCTAAAAGGAAAGAAAGAAAAAAAAAGATGCTATGCTATTTGGTCTAGGAATATAGGCAAAAATCTAAGTGTACTTTTAGCCTTCAAGTCACTTTTTTCAAATGTCATTCTTTGAGGATGAAAACACGTTGGCTTTGTAAAGCTCTTAACATTTCAAGCTGAAAGGCTTGAACAAGCTTTGAACTCTGGAATTTGTGATGACTAAAAATTAAAGGGAAAAATAACATTAAATATTACTGTAGTTCATGAAGCTGTCTTTTTTAAGTGTCTGAGCATCTCCTCAAATGTACAATTTTTCTTGGATCGAATTTTGAACCAAAGAACCCCGTGTGTCCCATGGAATGGTGTTGCTTTATTTGGAAATATTCTTCTATGAGGCAGAAAATGAAAGTGAATTCTTTGTGATGTGTGAATAAACAGCTGGCTATCTGAGCATTTCTCTGTCCATAGATACTGAAACATGACTGTGCAAGCAGAGTTCAATACTGGTTCAAACACCTTTGTGGCTGACCTGTGTATCTGCCATCTTTGACTAGTGGCCCCCAACTCTTCAAGATGATGCAGGCTCTGGTCAAGATTTAGCTGTTTGTGATAAAAAGCTGTGTGCTTCATCTTCTGCCCTTTGAAAAATCTATATCTTTTTGGTTATGTTATTTAACCCTCTCACACCACCCCTCCTTCTCTGTTGAACTCCATTCTTTTCCGTGGGATTGAGAGCATTTTTTTTTTCCTTTAATTGACACAGAACAAAGATAACAAAATGATTTCTAGTTAATCACACATGTGACTTCTCAGAAAAGCTGAAATGAGGCCAATGAGTACAGTACTTCAGGGAAAGATTGCAACACAGACTTTTAGATTGCAGAATTGTTTATTACTCAGAAAACAAAAGAGGCAAGAAAGGACTGGTTTCCTTATGGAATATTTTCCAAGCAGAGGCAACTTCCCAGGTACAGCACAGGTAGTTTATAAATTCCAAAAATACAATTTTTTGGATTTCTCTATTAGATCTTCTAAGAAAAAACAACCCAACCCAAAACTGAAAAAATATCTTTTTTCTTATGTGTCCTTCCATCACAAGACAAGGCAGTAAAATACTAATAATGGCTCACAAAGGCTGTAAAGAGACTCTAAATCCTTTAAACAAATGGTTACAGTCTAATTGTCTCATCTGCTCATTGGCATTACAGCCTTCTATCAACAGTATGCTGTTGAACTTGTAGACTCTCCAAGTCACAGACAGGCTTTAAAGAGGGAAGATAACTTTTATTTGTTACAGGCAATAAAACCAGAGTCTCTACTGACTGTCTGACAAGGAGGTGTCTGATGCTGTGGATCCAGTCAGGCAGAACACAAATCAAAATAGTGTCTAAAGGGCAAGGTAATGGAGGAATGAGAAGTATAAAACCTACACAATAAAATTATATTGCAATGAGAGAAAATTAGAAAATAAGGAGTAGAGCCTAAAAATAGAACACACCAGTCCCCTGAAGCCACATATGTCGGTATGCCTTCTCTTTATTTCCTGGAGAACTACAACAGGCACAAAGAGCACAGTAACTCTATTTGATAGAGCAAATTCTCAGCTACAAAGCACTATTTTTCAACATAGTCATCTTCAATATCTATGCATTTTCACTAGCAATGAACAAGAGCCTGCATGCCATGCTTGTAAAAATCTGCTACAGCGAAGGAGACCCACTCTTGCTGTTGCCACTGCACCACCCACTGCCTCACTGTGCTCACATCCACTGTTTGGTTTCCATAAATGTTCAGTAAGTATCAATGAATGTCAAGGGGTGCAATTTTTTCCACATGGAGGAATTCAGTGACACCCCTTTACTTCATATGCACTTCCATGTCAAATGCCATTTTGTCAGATTGTTCCTCTGCTGCTATCTGTCCTACAGCAACTAAATGTAATGGAATCATGGTGGGAAGGTTCAGCCTTTACTGCCATACCACCAACATCCACCTCTGACATAATAAAATAGGAGGCATTACTTTCGATGCAGCCCTCGTAAAACAGGCATGGCTATTCCTGGAGCAGCACCACACTTGTTTGTCTTCAGTTTAGACTCAGCAGTAGCGGTGTATTGATTCTGGTTTGGAAGAGCATACTGGAGCATGTGTTTACCTCTTCTTTTAGGCACACAGACAAAAACTATATTCTTTGTATTTCTATTTACCATACAAGGTGCCTGTGGACAGGCAAATGCTTTAGTTTAATTCTACATCTTCTAGCATGGATTAAAAAACCCACAGATCTCTGTAGTGTGCTGCAAGTTATTTCTTTATTGCAAAAAGGCATTACATTGAAAGAAAGGTTAGTTATTAAATCAGATAGCACAGGTAGCAAAGATATTATGTACACATGGGCACGTGCACAAGCAAATACATCCTGTCAATTATGCAGCTTTTGCAGATTTTCCTCCAACCTATCTTAGGCTTACTTGATGCCCCTATGTTACAATGACACCAGCTAGGAAAGCCTGGTGGAGCCACTGACAGTTTCTTACGGAGTTGTTGCCTGTCGGTGCCTAATTCTCAGCCAGCAGTATGTACCAGCTTTAACGTATGCTAAATTTCTAATTTCCCTTCCTTTCTCCTTGGGGCAACCTATGCTTATTAACACTGCAGATAACACTCCTAGGTCTGCTTTTTTGCCAGCTCTCCTTCTCTTGAAGTGAAGGTGCAAATTAGATCTGGAAATGAACACAATCTAATTGTGTGCTTAAATTTTAAATCCTTGGCTAGAAATCAACAAATTGCTCCCATTCCTTTAATGTCTGCAGCTAAATTTACTCAGTATTTCTGCAAAATCATTCTCCCTCTGTTCCACAATGGTTCTTAAAGTGAACTTCTTTTTAGTTTTGAAATATGAATGCTCAGTGTGTGAAGGACATTTTAGCTTAATATCTCATTGGACAATGGATAAATATTTCAAAGTGATAAAGGATTTTTTCTTCTTCTCATCCTCTTACCCCCAAATCTTCCTCCTCTGGGGTAGATTAGAATGTTCCTTTTGTATGTGTGAGTAAGGTTTAAGTTTGCACTGAAAAAATGTATGAGACTGTCATTTGATTTATGTCCACTAAAATCAATAGTGGTATTTCAGTGTGAAAATGGTAAGAAAGAATGAGATTAGCCTTTAAGCTTCACCAACTATTTTACATGGGTCTTAGCAGTCTCCAAGAACAGTTCTACAGAGATTGGACAGGAAAATTTGGAATTCAGTTAAGCCAAGTACTCCAAACACACCCAGAAAGATGATGCAAGATTATTATATATAAAATATTGTATTCAAGACAAGCTTTAAATGATGAATCCAGAATTGTGTTTTCTTAGGAATACAGTTATTGGCCTTAGGTTAATGAAAATGTTATTACTTCTTAACTAATACCAAAATAAATAAATAAATAAATAATAATTGCTAGAACAGCAAGGGTCTTGGCAGACATTGGACATCCTACCTGTTCCCACTGATTTAAGAGACGATGGGAATCATCATCCCTTTGTACCTGCTTGAACCATACTTAGAAGAAGCTTCATATCTAAGTGGAAGTCCTTCATACTGTTGTTTCTCCCAAGAGTGTTTATCTGAAACTTAGAATTCATTGGCTACCAGATATCAGCGTAAGTAATTAAGATGCAAGTGCAATCAGAAGAATTTAACTAACTGAACAAAAATATATGACATCTGACCACCACAGTAGATTTCTGCTTCTGTTCAGGAGGGCTGATTACATGTGGATGGAGCTGCATTCCTTAACTTCAGATGAAGCAGTGTATATGCCAGACTTGTCCCACATAGAATGAGCACTATGACAATCAGGGAGACCAAACAATGTTTCCTGATTTAGGCAACCAGTCACATGATAGGAAAGTTATAATTTCAGAATCTTCATTGCAACCCACAGAGTAAACAAATTCACACAGAAAAAAAGACCTGTCAAATAATTTAGAATAACAAATATAAGCAAGAATGTTGTGATATGTTTGTAGACATTTTGCAGACAGAAAAAGAGGCTAACCTTGTTTAATAAATGATTCATAATGAATCATTCAGTAGAGCAGCAAAATAAAATATATTTATACATGACTTGCATGGAAGCTTCTAGACTTGGGAAAAATTCTTTAGGAAGAAAGTTTGGCTTTCTTAGAAATCTATAAAGACATTGAACAAGTTATACTCCAGCTTTTGCAATGTAATTTCACCACACAATTATCCCGTCATAAGAAAAACCTTCTCAGGGACAATAGTGCTTTTTCCTACTGATCCACTATCTTTGCATAGAAAAGGCTCAGCTGGCAACCTCATCTACAAAGCATTGTGTAAACTTCTATCAACAGAAGTGGTGAAACCAAACTCATTGCTTCAGCTGGCTAGGGAGAGCCATCAGAGACTTGTTTTTCCCTCATGCCACTTTCATGAGCTGTCCTTTTTCGACAGACCTGGTTTAGTAGCAGCAAATTCTTTGTCTCTCAGGAAAGCAAGCATGAAAGTTTGGCACCTTGTGCCTCTTCCTTTGACACTGTGAGCTAGATACTTGCAGCTTGCTGAGGTGCTTTTTTTTTCCTTTTTCATCTGATAGGGTGATATGTATTCAGTTCAGAAAGCATTCCCGCAGAGAACCCCCGAAGGATGAAAAGCCTATGTATCTGACTGCAAATCAGCCAAATACCTGATTCCTAGAGCAGCAGAGTAATTGACTGGGGATTTTATCTGTTTCTCTGGCTGATGCCAATAAGCAGGCTTGTTTATTAACAATTTATTTACAGAACACAGATTGATTTCAGGAGAGAAACATCACCAGCCTCTGCAAAGTACGAGCAAATGATTTCTTCCGGGCCCTCAAATAATCTATTATTGTCAAGATATTTATTTGCATTGTACAGTATCTCAGGGTTTTAGACATAAACATTGAAAATGCACAGGAGACACATCTTAAGGAGGAAAAGGCTTTCCTTTTTCTTGGAGGGAACCTGATGAATAAGTGCTTCATACGTTCCACAATTAGCTGAAAAAACACTTCCCACACCTTGCTCAGGCTTCCTGTACTGTATTAACCAATTCCATGTTGTTCACGAATTCTCACTATTTGTCCCTCGCACGTCTGGAATCAGATGCAAAACAGCACAGCATAAGCCCGAACACATCAAGATGTTGCAGAGTCAGTCTTTCAAGGAAATTTGTTTAGATTTCTTTTTCCTTCACTAAAATTATACTTTTTTTCTTTCTTCTCTTAGAACAGCTGAGATGCAAAGACTTAATGATGTTCTGTTTAGAAGTTAGACTGATTTTTCCAATAACATCATCTTAGTCAAGAGAATAAATATAATAAGACTATTAGATTAAACTCAGGATATGTTTTAGGTTTTTTTTTAATGAACAAAATGACTTTTGTGGAGTAATGCTATTAGACATCACTTCTGAATTTACTTAATTTTGGTGGTTCCGCTGACAGTCATGCTAAGCAATTTATACTTTTTTTTTTTTTGACACTGGTAACTAGTAGTATTCATACACAACCTGACAGTTGTTTAAGATGGTTTAAAAATGAAAATGATGATGATATCTCAATTTTAAGGTAAATATTTTTCTTAAAAATTGATGAGTTGTATTTAAAATGGGATTACTACAGGAAGTGGTTCATTGCTTTTCCTGTAATCTTTCTCAGCCTGAAGCATAGGTTCACTCAATGTGATTACTGTAGATGCACTATTAAATTACAATGCAGAGCACAATTTACCTCCAGAGAAGAATATGAATAATAATAAATATAAATATCTGAGTAGGGTCACCATCAAAGTAAATAAAGTTCCATGTAAATCTCTTTCCATTAATAAATTATGTTTAATAAGCTCATAATTACATTATTGTGATAAATATTGAATTAATGGAGTAAATGATATTTCGCAAAACTTTTGATAAATTACAAAATAACAGCATGTTATCAGTTCTCTTGATTGTAGCCCAAACAAAATATACATTCAATGCACAGTTTTATGTCTGTAATGTTGTTTCTAAAGCCAATCAAAACTTAAGCTTAGTGACATAGCTCACTAACATACTCATGTATTGGAAAAGAAATATTATATGCATTTAGCCTGTTTTTCCTTGCAATAAATTCTGCTGAAATGTTATTCTCTTAGTATAATCCTTACTGAGAAACAGACTCAGACAACATGTTCTTCTCTTAATAGGCCAGGAACTTTCATACTTCTCAATTAGTTGCAGATGCATAAATTGCTCATTGTAGAAGGAACAGGCAGTTTACCATCACTAATGACTGTATTTGAATATCCTAGGTGAATGGAAGCAAATTAAATGTAGTTTCAGCTCATCCTTGTGCATACCATCCACCTCATTAGCTGGTCACAATTCTCATGCATCTCCATTTTTTGTACCTCATTCTTCTCTTTTTTTTTTTTTCTTTCTTTTTTTTTTCCTAATCCTGCTGAATCATAAATTCCTCTGCAACTATATCTCCAAAGAGGGTCATCCTGATGAATGGAGCTTTATTCTGAGGTAAGAATTAATCAGTTACATAAATTAGAGTCCACAGAACTCAGAAATTCTGGAATACAAAATTCTAGGCTGTAAGAGACAGGCTGGAGTGTATCCATGTTGATCACAGAATCACAGAATCACAGAATTGTAGGGGCTGGAAGGGACCTCCAGAGATCATCGAGTCCAACCCCCGTGCAAAGCAGGCCCCCTACAGCAGGCTGCACAGGTAGGCGTCCAGGCAGTTCTTGAATATCTCCAGAAAAGGAGAATCCACAGCCTTCCTGGGCAGCCTGTTCCAGTGCTCTGTCACCCTCACTATGAAGAAGATCCTTCACATGTTGGTGCAGAACTTCCTCTGCTCCAGTTTATGCCCATTTCCCCTTGTCCTGTCCCCACAGACCTCTGAAAAGAGGTTGGCAATGTCCCTTTGACTCCCACACTTAAGATATTTATAAACATTAATAAGATCACCTCTGAGTCTTCCTTTCTCAAGGCTGAACAGACTTCTGAGTCTGAATGTATTCACTCTAAACCAAAAAATCACTCAGTAGTATTCATATTTTTTTTCTTTCAAGTTGTGTATTATATTAAATTTATTGAAAATGAATGAAATTAATCAGCAAAGGCTGTGACATATGGACGCAAGCAAATAACTGCTGAAACTGAGTGTGAGCAGACAAATGACTTTGATTATTACTATAAAAAGTTGTCAGTGCCAATGAGGCCATGACAACTGAAGTCTAAATCAAGGAGAACTTTCAGCTGTGATAACATCCTTGTGATATTCTTGTATACAAGCTGTTCACCCAGAATCCAGTAAAGACAACTCACCACACTTTGAAAATCAATACAGGTGAACCAAATTTATTTACTGTTTCCTAAATAATGCTCTTCACACACCTCAACTTTTCTGTTTTCACTGTTTTTACTTATGATCTTTCAATGACCTTTGTTCTTTCAATTGCACTCTTATCTTTCCATTTTTTCCCCTCTAGGTTCTTCCACATTTTCATTCTCTCATTTTTCTTGTGTTACTCTTGTTGCTTCTGTTTGCTTTTCAACTTACTGTTCAGCACTAAACTGATATCAGAGGCATGGAAAACTAGAACAAAAGCAAAACAACAAAATTAGTGGAAATATACCTGAGAAAAAAACATCTGTCATCCCCAAATCATTTATGACAACCAGAAGTGGGGTCATATTTAACACAAATGTCCAATAAAACATTATACAAGGCTGTATCATAGTTTGGCCAGTACTTCCTTCACTGCGTATATACATCTGCATTTTTATGTTGACCTGGAAAATTAAAAATTAATAACAGAAATGACTAAATGTTGTTTAATACGCTTTTATCCTTGCTGAAGTCATGTAGATCTGTCTGCTGACTGAGTAGTTGGACATGATACTGTATCGTAGTAAGACAGTCAGTTGGCCTCAGAATAAAAAGCATCATATTTGATGGTATTCAAAGAAGCCAACTTATATCTATTAAGCTTTAATCTTGACACAAAAATAGTTTTAATCCTCTGCAACAATCAGGATAAATTAGCAAGGAGCATGCAAAGATTGCTGATAGAAGAAAGGATGCTGATTTGTTCCCACTGATGAACTGATTTAAAAAATTGATGAGTCTGAGTTCTGTGAATCACTCACAGAAGTGATTGCCAAGAGTAAAGTTTGGATAAGGTCATAAATGTAGAGAATGTTACTACCTGGCATTTCCACAAATCATCCATCTCAAAGCTTCATTTTCGTCCCAACTCTCATACAATAAAGCTGCAATGCCTTGTGTTTGTTTTCTCAATAACTTACAGTTCCATATTAATAATTCTAGTGGTTTTCTCTTTTTTCTGGTTCCTCCTCACTGAGAAGAGCTGGAAATCTCTCTCAAATAACAACCGGGAAAAGTAATTGAAAATATGCCCTTAAAAAAGAGTCGAGTTCTTACTTATTCTGCAAGACAAAGACAAGCCACTCATCACAGATATTCTTGACAGTGGCAATGATGGAGAAAGAATAATATTTTATTGGGCATCTCTTGCTTGTGCTCTAGTTCATACCCCAACACAATGACTATAATCAAGAAGGGGAAATTGCATGTGTCAGTGTCCTAAGGAGAAAAAGCAAATGGTATATAATAGCAATGTTTTGAAATTCAGTTATTACAGTGAGGTTATAATGCAACTCCTCAAGCCCACGGGGAAATGTGAGGGTGGAGTGTGAGTATTTATTTCTTGATACAGTTTTTCTTGAAAAGGCCGGACTTGTAAACAAGAATGGTATTTCTTACAGGATGGTAGAAAACAAATGGAGTCAATAAATATACCAGTCTTAAGCACTTAGATGTTTTTGTCACTTATGAAGTTTTGGTCTTTATTTCAGACACTGATGGATTAAAAATTAATTAAAATGGTAAAATCAGAGGAATAATGAATAAACAAAGATCATGATCCAACATGGCATTCAAGACAGAGGACAGCTTATTATTTGTTCCATGTAAAGAAGCAAACTTCCCTTCGGTGATCTCAACTGCCTGAAGAAATGAATGCAAGGCAGGGCAAATGTTGTAAAACTGAGATTTTAATTCAATAACCCTTCATAAAATCTTAAGCATGTTGTACTGTCATCTGTCATTGTATCTGCCTGAAAATTTATTTCTATTGTTCTAAAAGTAATGGTGAAAATGGAAAAGTCCCCTAGTTGCTCTCAGACTTCATTGACAGGCTGTAACTCTAAAATTTTCCCCATACTGTGATGTACAAGCTACTTTCTGTCAGTCTTTAAAAATAATTACTTTACAATAATTACTTATTGGAAGTTATAGCCTCTACTGCATAGAGGCTCCCAGAAGTGGACTAAGAAGGCCCAGTTTCTTTTGATTTGACTGAGTGAAAAAAATCTAGTATGTCTAGTTTACTGTTCCTTGTGATAGGAATATCTGACTGGACAATCTGTGAGTTAATCTCAGTCCCAAACTTAATACTCTCAGACTGTTTATGTATGTAAAGTCTGGTAACAAAACACCAAACACAGTACAGCCCTGCAGGTAGCATTAAATCAGACTTTTTTCATTAGGCATTGCACGATTTTAATAGACTGGAAATATAATGGTAGGAAATTGCTACAGTGACATATAAGCTTCTAAAATAGCCTAGTTCAGCTTATAAATTAAACCAGATAATACAGATTCTTCTTCATGGGACTTTTTTNTTTTTTGTATTTGTGAATGTATTTTGTATAGCAAATGAGATAGAGTAAGCTATTATTCTATGAACACATTTCTCTCGAGGATCATGCTGTGTGTGTCAGTACGTTCTCACTAAATAAGTAGTCAGAGGAAGCATTATTATATTAATTCAGTTTAAGTAATTAATTAGTAC
Source organism: Pavo muticus (assembly GCA_016647715.1). Lineage (NCBI taxonomy): Eukaryota > Metazoa > Chordata > Aves > Galliformes > Phasianidae > Pavo > Pavo muticus. The sequence continues at coordinate 1,160,018 of JACDJE010000157.1, read as the reverse complement.
AAGTAAATATATATTTCCCCCCCAAATCATAAAAATTTACATTGCAAAATCAACATGCAGCAGTATACTCATGTTTTATGTTCAGAGGATTTATAAGGGTTCATTAAAGGCTACAGACTAGCAGGATGAGCGTGCATGTCTACAAGTCATTGATTTGCAATGTTTAAAAGGTAGTATTGAAGCTTTACTGAAGAACATTATTTCTTTTTTTTACTAGTATGATAACAGATTTCATAGGGGCAAACAGAGCTGTTTACATGTTAATAAAAAGAGAAAAGAAGGATTTAACAACTTTTTCTTCTGCACTTTTGAAGAAATAAGATTTTATGAAATTAAATTTTTTAGAAATTTTAAAACTTTGGATGTTGTTTTATCAATAACTGCTCAATTATGGGCAGAAAAGCTACCAATATATTGGCTATTAATATTCTAAATGAATCCTGAGACCTGGGACTGTGCTCTTAGGTGACTTTCAGACACTGAATCTGTATTCTGGCCGATGCTGAGGTAAACTGATGCTTCTTGTCCCCATGCATCTCTAAATTTTCAGTGCATATAGTACAACTCAGCACTAGAAAAAAACTGAATAAGCAACAAACAGAGAAATGTTTTCACATCATCTCAGTCAATTGGGAATGAACTTACAAAATGAAGTACAAGTGGAGCAAAAAGGAGTAGCCACATTCATTTTTGTGAAGGAGTGATCAGTCTTTGGGCTTTTTGAGATTGGAAAATATATCTAAGGTAAAGTAGGAAAAAGCACAGTCCAACACCAGAAATGTGAGAATCCCGAGTATTTATATCTTTTTTATTTAATTTGATGTATAGAGTTCTCACAGTGATTTCTCAGGAAAAGCATCACTGGTAATTTTACTACTGAAGTTATTTAGAAAGCGTATTCAATATTTTGCTATTGAGTAAACAGAGAATCTCATAAGAATTGTATCTTGTACTGCAGTTCATGATGTAGCAAAATGATCTATAGATTTTTTTTTTTGTTTCATTTTTCTAAATAATTTAATTAGTATTCAAGAGAAGAAAGAAAAATTGTTTGTACAGAGAAACCATATTACTTCTATGTACTGCTGGTGAAAGATATGTCAGTATAGGTTGCAATCTGATGATTGAACTTTTTCATAGACTTGAGATACTGGAGCTGCTCTTCAAGCATCACCACTTGAACTGGCCATCAAAAACCGTGAGTGCGGCTTATATCTGTGGAGTATGCAAACTCTAACAAGCACTAAGTAAGAAGGAGGTGGATGGAAAAGAAAAGAGATAGAGCTGCTGTCATTTAGGTTATACTTGTAGGGACAAATTCCCTCCAGAAAGACTTAAGTAGCACTTTTTCTACAAGGAGTAAATAGCTGAGAACTACCAAAAAAACTCCAAGAAAACCTTATAGTATGAAATTGTTGTGTCATTGTTGAGGCAATCAGCAACAGCTCTGCCAATTAAGTTGGTGGTTTAAATAATAAAGATATGACACATTATTTAGATCTATAGATTTGTATTATGTGGGCCAATAAACAACCATTCAATTTGTGTGTCACAGATTCAAAACCATCAGATAGAAAGGATGAAAGCCTCCAAAGATAATTATCATTCTGCTCCTTCACATAGACCTCTGCATCTCATTTGCATTTCTTACCCAGTGTTTCAAAACAATCTCTTTCACATGTCTGTGATACCCTTTTAAATAACTCAATCAAATGAAATAGGTATATGTTACAGAGCAAATATTTGTATGTTGGGGCACTTCTGTGATTCTACACCTGTTGAGTGCAGGCTGTTGACTCTTTTGTATAACCAATCATAGAATGGCTTATGTTGAAAGGGACTTTAAAGATCATCTAGTTCCAACTCTCTGCCTTGGATGGGGTTGCCACCCACCAGATCCGTCTACCCGGAGCCCCTTCCAGCCTAGCCTTGACAGCCTCTGGGAATGGGGCCTCTACAATCTATCTGAGTAGCCTGTTCTATGATTTTCCTAGGCACAGACAAGAGGCTCACTGGCCTGTAGTTCCCCAGGTCTTCCTTCCTCCTTTTCTTAAAAATGGGAGTGATATTTCCCTTTTTCCAGTCCCTAGGGACTCTACCTGACAACCATGACTTTTTAGAAAAGACGGGGAGTGGCTTGGCAACCACATCAGTCACTTTCTTCAGAAATCTGGGCTGCATGCCATCTGGCCCCATAGACTTGTACACATTCAGCCTCATGAGGTGGTATTGAACTTGTTCTGCTCTTACTGGAACAGATTTCACTCCCCTATACCCTGCCTAGATTTTCATGGACAGGAGAGGTGTGAGAAGCCTGACTACCAGTGAATACTGAAAGATTTCATTGGGTGCCTCAGCATTCTCTATGTCTGTTGAAGCTAGTACTGCCTTTTCATTTGTCAAAGGGGGTACGCTCCTTTTTCTGTCTTTTCTGACCAATATATTTGAGGAATCCCATCTTATTTTTCACATCCCTTGACAAATTCCATTCCATATGTGCCTTGACTTTCCTTCTTCCATCTCTGAATGTTTGGATAGTATCCCTATATTCTTCCCAGGCCACCCATCCCTGCTTCCACTGCTTGTATGTTTTGTTCTTTTCTTTCAGTTTGACCAGCAGGTTCTTGCTTAGCCATGTTAGTTTTCTGCTTGATTCCTTATGCTGGGGAATGAAGAGCTCTTGTGCTCTCAGAAGGGTGTCCTTTAAGAGCTGTTCTGTTCCTATGTCTCTAAGCACAGTTTCCCAGGACATCTCATTCAGTTGTTCCACCAACAGCTGGAATTTCACTCTCCTGAAGTTCACAGTCCTGACTCCACTCTTTGTCAGGCCCATGTTCCTTGGTATCAGAAATTCAACCACAGCGTGGTCACTACAGCCCAGGCTGCCTCTGATCTTAACCTCGTTAATGATCTCTTCTGTACTGGTGAGCACCAAGTCCAGTAATGCCTCACTTCTGTTTGGTCTGTCTAATGCCTGGACCAGTATGTTATCCTTAATGGTCTGTTGGATTGCTTGAAGCTCACTATGCTGTTTTTCCAGTAGATATCTGAGTGGTAGAAATCCCACACTAGGATGATTGCTCACAAGTGCAACACCTCCTGCAGCTGAAGTAAGAGGGCCTTGTCAACAAGCTTTCCTTCATCTGGTGAACTGTAGTAGACCCTCGCCACAAGATGTCATTCACTGGTCTTGTCCCTGATGACAAATCCAGTCAAAACCATGTCTACCTGTCTTAATTGACCCTAATTAACAGAAATAAAATGTTAGAATCTCACTTGTTATCAGTGGTTTTTGGTTGGGCTGGTTTGGCCTGGTTCCATGACTAGCAGGGTGGACGGACCCGCTGATCCGCACCCTTGAAAGGGATAAGGGATAAAGGACAGGGAGATGGGCCACAAAACAAAACAGTGGCAACGATCTGAGGAGAAACAAACTAATTTACTAAATAAGATATCAGAATGCAAGATAACACACTATAATACAATACAATACAATGCAATTAGAATTGGAGCTAATAAATCAAATATAATGAGAGAAACTGTTTGAAAGCCAAATGCCTTACTCTAATGCTGAGGTGAGACGTGCGGTCGGGTCAAGCAGCAGGGAGGAGCCTGGTCTTGTGACCTTGCCAGGGGCTTTATCTACACTCTCAATTCAAAGTCCTCTGGGGTATGTAGTTTTCTCTTCTGGGACAGGTACCCAGACCTGGAGCATTAACTCTAACTCCCAGTGCACTACATGATGTTATGATTTGGAATACCGATAACCAAAAATCATAAAACCGTAACACTTGTCTTTTACACTTTTATGTAATGAGATATGTGATTTCTAAAAACGGTTCTATTCTATTTCAATTATTGATTTACCCTTCTCTTTTTTTTCTTATTCTGTGTTAAAAACCAGTCATATCAATATGCATTTTGTACCATCACCAAATTCTCAAGACTATGAATAACCTTATGTCTTTCATGGTTTTTT
>JACDJE010000157.1:1103000-1152141 GCA_016647715.1 Pavo muticus | reverse complement strand
TTTTTTTTTTTTTTTTTTTTTTTGTTATACCAACCTTGCCCAGAAGGTATGAACAACTTTTTTCTTTAATTCCATTGTATTCCTTCAGTTTCCAACTTACTTGACTTTTTTTTCTTTTTTCTTCCATTTTTTCCTTTTACTTATACTTCCTATTCCCTTCTCCCCCCAGTCTCCTTACTTATGTTGGCTCATTTTGAGAATCACCTGGATAATTCCCTATCTCTGAGCCAATCAGTGTTCTAATTTCCTAGAAGATATTTGCTTGGCATAGGCCTGATCTTCATTTGAAAACACGATTTAATATGGACATATTGATAATCCCTAAGTCAAACTGCATTGCAAAATGAAAAATTTCTGCACTTTTTTTTATCACAGGATATTCTAAGTGAACATCACATCTGTGATGTTAAAAAGTGACTTGATATGACAAAAATAAGACAAAAAAAAAGAAGATATATGGTTTACTTTGTACGTAGATGTCAGTATCTTTGTGAGGAAGCTTAAAAATAAATAAATGAAATTGGACAAGAAGAGGAGTCAGGAAAAAAACAACAATAGAACAAACCAACCAAATAAATATATAATGAAGGTGGAATGACTCCAAAGCTGGCTTTTATGAATTTGGAAATCAGAAGCCCCAAAAGAGAAGTGTTCCAAATGGAAGAAAGTAATTGAATTAACTTTTGAGGCTTATTTCCTTGTGGACAAACTGACAGCAATCTATGCAATGTATGACTTTCTAAAGTTAAGCCCACAAGAGCAGAAATACAACCCATCGTAACAAAAGTTTTTATACAGGGAAACAGTGCCTATGGTGACATTTAATACAGGGTTACCTAGCTATACAGATTTCACAGATTAATATGAAATAACAAAGGATGCAATTTTAATCAGACCAAACTCAAGGGCCTTAAAGGAAGAAAAACTACACTGTGGACAAAATTTCCTTCTAAGACAGATCTGAGGTGTACACAAGGACAGATTAAATTTGTCACTAATCCCAGTAATATAATAGTACAAACAAAGAACACAGAAAATAGAAGGGAGAGAAAGGCTCAGTATAGCATGTTTTTCACATTCTTCCAAGAAAATATGCAGCAAAGGCACTAAAACAACATGCTTGCAGTGTGCATCGGTTTCCTCATGCACATGGGTTAAGTTCAGTGGTAGGGAAGACAGTCATGATATGTCACAGTGCAAATCAGATGGCATGAATATGCTGCACATATCAGCAGAATAGTACAAGGCTTGCAGCCTGGTGTAACTGTAGGACACATTGTAGAAGAGGAACTGAGCAGCAGTTATTTGATGTACTTTTTGGCTACAAGATGGTTAAGAAACTATGGTGAAGTTGCTGTCTTTAAAGGATCTAAAAGAAATACCCAGAATTTTCAAAACACGAAGATTATTGCATCTCTGAAACAGAATTCAGAAAAAAATGTATTACTGAATGAAAGTAAAAGTAATGAAAATGAAAATAAATAATGATTTCACAAGGCAATATGTTGTTAAGAATATCTGCCATAACAATGAAAAATCACACTTTATGCAACTTCAGTGCCAGTGTTGCGTGCAATACATGAATAGCTACAAAAACCTAGGTCAAGTAGGACAAAGAATTCTAGCAGTAAATGTGCCTGGGTACTTATTCCTAGGAAAATGGAAGAACAATTTAATCAGGTTAGCTTTATGGCTTTGTGAGGTGGTTAAGTACTAGATAGGACAGATCTTTGAAACAAAATAATAATATGAAAACTTGACAACACTGCTCTGTTACAATGCAGAAGAAAATCAGTCCCAAAGTATGATGATAGGTCAGGAGGAAGAAAGTAGCAAGGTACTCATTCTCCCCACTTGGATGGCACTTCAAAAGAGTATTTGGCATACAGTACTCAACATTACAAAAGGTGTTCCAGAAGAATGACATGCTAGAAGGGCTGATGGAAGTCAAAATACCTTTTATGACATTTTAGTACTCTGCAATACAAGAAAAGTGCACAACAAAAACTTAATCACAGTGCTTACAGATGCAGGAAATGTCATCTAAAACCAAATCACAACAAAATGCAAATCAGAGTAGTGCATATGCAGAGCAGAACACTTTGATCATTTCTGAGGAAAAGAAGCCATCAGAATTGATCCAAGATAGTGAAAAAAGTATTTAATAGTCCTTACACCATCCAAAAGAGCTAGAAGTTTTATTTGAGATGATGACCAGTTAAAATGCACACTGAGATTACTAAAGTTAAGAATGGATCTCTGTGAACTGGAAAGAGAGGTACTGAAAGCATGAAGGGAAAGTAAGAAACAAGCTGTTTCAATAACAGTGATCTACACCAAATGTGAAGAGCATCATCACTTGTGAAAAAAACATTCCAGTATAAATGCATAAAACTTTCCAGTACAAATGCATTGAAAACAGAACATAATGGTAACCAAAACAATGGTAGAAACATCAATTAAATCTACAAGTAAAGCAAAATTGCAAAAAAGAGGAGTCAGTGTGGTAGCATAGAAGGAATTATTTTGCTACTACTAACAAGAATCATAAGCTTTGTCTGTATAGGTCCAGCTCAATACAAAAAAAAAAAACAAAAAAAAAACAAAAAAAAAAACCAAGCCAAACCAAAACAAAAAACAAACAAAAAACCAGAAGCAATTTACAGTGCTCTTTACAAAACCTAAACACATGGAGCACAAACTGTTCACATTTTCATATAACAGAATCATAGAATCACAGAGGGACCTCGAGGATCACCAAGTTTCAATCTCCTGCCACAGGCAGGGTTGCCAACTGCTAAATCAAGTGCTAGATCAGATTGCCCAGAGCCCCATCCAACCTGGCCTTGAAAACCTCCAGGGATCAGGCATCCACAGCCTCTCTCAGCCTCTCTGGACAACTTGTTCCAGAACCTCACCAGTACAAAACTTTCCCCTGACATCTAATCTAAATCTCCCCTACTTTAGTTTTAAACCATTGTCTTATTCCTACCCTTGTAAAAATATGATTTCCCTCATGTTTATAAACTGCCTTTAAATATTGGAAGGCCACAATGAAGTCTACTCGCAGCCTCTTTTCCAGGCTAAACAAGCCTTTTCCTTCAGTCTGACTCCACAGGAGAAGTGCTCCAGCTCTTTGATCATCTCTGTGGCCCTCCTCTGGACCCTCTCCAAAAGCTCCACATTTTTCCTGTGTTGGGGGCCCCAGAATTGGACACGGTATTCCAGATGGGGCCTCACAAGGGCAGGAGAGAGGGGAATCATCTCTCTTGCCCTGCTGGCCACCCCTCCTCTGATAGAACCCGGGATACCATTGGCCTTCTGGGCTGCAAGTGCACACTGCTGGCTCATGTTAACTTTTCATCAACCAGGACCCCTACATCCTTCTCAACAGGGCTGCTCTTAAGGAGCTCTTCTCCCAGTTTGTATACATAACTGGAATTACCTTGACTCAAGTGCGAAACCTTGCACTTTGCTTTGTTGAACCTCATTAGGTTCACGGAGGCCCAAATTTCAAGTTTATCAAGGTCCCTCTGGATGGCATCCCTTCTTTCTGCTGTATCAACCACACCTCTCAGCATGGTGTCATCAGGAAACTTGCTGAGGGTGCACTCAATCCCAACATCTATGTCACTGATAAAGATGTTAAAGAGTACCAGACCCAAGATGGACCGCTGGGGGACACCACTGGCCTGTAGCTGGACATAAAGCTATTGACCACTACCCTCTGACTTTGACTTTTCTACTAATTCCTTATCCACTGAATAGTCCACCCTTCAAATTCATTTCTCTCCAATTTAGAGATAACGATGTAGTGTGGAACCACATCAAAGGCCTTGCAGAAGTTCAGGCAGATGACATCAGTTTCTTTCCTTTTGTCCATGAATGCTGTTCACTCCATCATAGAAGGCCACCATAATGGTCAGGCATGACTTTCTCTTGGTGAAGTCATGCTGTCTTGGATCACCTGCTCATCACTCATGTGCCTTTACTTGTCTTCCAGTAGAATCTGTTCCACAATCTTCCAGGCACAGAGGTGAGGCTCACTGGCCTGTAGTTTACATATCAAAATCTCAGTGCTGTAATTCCACACTGAATGATACGAGTGAAAGATAAACCTTACAGTAAACTTTCACTTGCATGCTTTTGCAGAAGAAGCAAAAGAGATATATCATCTTTGTGCATTTTTATAACACTATCATATTTATCTGTGTCTGCCAATTAGTTAGGAAACAGAATAAAAGAAAGAGGAGTAACAACACAACAACCTTTTGCCTTTCAAAGGCAAAAATTTGGCTAATATAGCTTGCCTCAAGGCAAGATCTCTGAAGTTCTTGGAGTGAAAAAAACAGCTGCTTGGAGAGTGTGACTGTATCTGACTTCTAACAACTTTTTCCATGGAATTAATCTGAAAAGTATTTGTGAATATATGCTACAGTGCTAAAAGTGGTCAAGAAACATATTTTATTTACTTGCTGTGGAGATGTAAACAGATGAAATATTATGAAAATCTTGCATTTGTACAAACCAGCTGAAGTACAAATTGCAAAGAACCAGCGGTGGTTAGTGATACACTTCAGAGAGTCTGACAAGGACTGGCAGCTGCTCTATTTGAGCATGAAGGAAGCTGGTACTTGCTGATAGCTTGTTACAGTCATGCTTTTAAATACATGAACAAAGCAGTATGTTTGTCAGCACTGCAGTGAGTCAAATTACAACAATTTCCATAGACATGATATTTGCATTTTGGATCATGGAATTTACCATGCTTTGGTGTACATTTGGAAGAAACTGGGAGTGTGTGGATTTGCACATCTGCTGTTTGCATTCTGCGCTATTAACTGTGCTATCAATGACTTAGATAAATATTATATTCAAACAGTTAAGCCTTAGCTTGTGTTTGCTGAACTCCTTAAGCACAATCAGAGACTTATCTTAAGCACCGTGTGTGAGAAGGGTCCAACTACTGAATATCTTTTGCAAGTCTTCCCTTAAAACCCAAGAGCTGTAAATCATGACACAGTGCAATGGATCTGTCTGATCAGTATAATGAGAAAGAAACACGAGGCTCAAACTTGTCAGGAGGGGGGCTACTCTAATTGTTTTGGCAATGTGAATTATCAGCAGCAACCTGGCACAGTAATTACAATGGTAGAACAGGGCAGATCATACTTAAAGCATTTCATAGTGTTCTTTTCAACACTAGTTAGGTTCTGGACAGCAGTCTTACTCATACTGCTATATGTAGGCCATGGAAGTAGAATCTGTGGTCTGAAATGTCATGCAAAGAGAGGGTATACCTTGTGAAGACTACAGCTCTGTTGCCATCAGCAGACACAGAATTCTCATGGGTAGTGCTGCAAATAGCAATATTCATTTCAGTTATGGCAGAATTTTAGCTCAAAACAGAAAATGATATTCACTGATGTAGTTATAAGCTAGAGCATGAATAATGTCATCTCTCTTGTACTTACAGAGTACATGGTTTATACACCACTGGCTAACAACTTTCATCATTCCTTTATGAGCAGCTTCCAGTTCTAGTGTGTGTCTTAAGATAAGTTTCTAAGGATGCATAAATTTGGAAAGACTCATTTTTATTAAACTTATTTGTTTTCCTTGGCCCAAAGAGTATCCTCCTCTCCTGCAGGCAGTCCAAGCTGATACAGCTAGGCAGGCTGCAAATCATGCTTTTGCAAAACCTTTTCCAAACCAGCAATTCCTTCAATATCTTGTGGAGCTGATGTCTTACTTAAATAAATTGTGCAGTGTTTCAAGGACAGTCAAATTTCTAACTCTGATGCATGGTAATGCTATATGCATTTCATAAAATGATATAAATCACCTGATACGAACTGAAGATTAAGTTATAACATGAAAGCATAAGGCAAAGACCTGGATGTTATCTCCTTGGTCACCAAGTTCAGCCTCTGCTACCAGAGCAACTACTGCATGTAATTCTACTTACATATTTATAGACTTTCACTGTGAATATAGTTTAGATTACTTTTCCTTACAGTCTTCAGATGCAGTATTCCCCCTATAGTAGAAAGTACCAGTAAGAAGTAGAACTCTGACCTGCTGCAGAAGTGCCATGATACTCCAAATCACGGATCCACAAACTGTCAGCACTGTGGCAGTAAAGAGTAATTATCATCACCTGCTTGGTGAGAGGTGCCCTACTTTTAAACTTCCTTGAGTTCAGTCCAAGCCATAATTCCAGCAGTGGCAGAGGAAGCAGTGACAAGTCAGAATATGTTTTAAAGTACACGAAAATATAGCACTTTTTTTTACGTTGGTTGAATTTAGTGTATATATCAGCATAGCCCAGCTGTTGTCCTTGTTTTCATTCTCTGATTTGTACATTGAAATTTTAGTTGCTGTCTGTATAAGAGGCAGAGAACTGGTTTCTATTATAAAATGACCCACAAAGCTATGTAAGCCTTTTTTTTTTTTTCACTTGACAGCTAATTTATCTTTTTAAAAAAAGTCCAGAAAGGCTGAGAAAAATATAGCAAAAGGTGGCGATTTTTCTTTAATTTGGATTTCTATTATTTTAAATCTATTCAGTGTTCCTTGTAATAGTGCCACTCATAATGATTGTAGTTGGAATTAACATTGGCTTCACATGTAATTCAATGAGTATTCGGTGTAACTTAGCAATAGCTGAGCATTTTTTCTTTCTGGAAATTAGAGCATTGCTGCTGCTGATTTTTGATGGTGGACTTGGGAGACACGTCACACTGAATTCCTGATTTTTCAATTAAAGATTTAAGATGCTCCTTATTTAAGGTGAGAATGTGTGCACATAATCAGAAGTAATATAAAGAACAAATAACTCCATCAAACCTCTGTAAGTTTTCAGAACAGTATGGATTATAACAGGTGAATAATCTTTTAACTATATAGACTATTTCCTAGACAATTAAAACTACTACAGGGAAACAAAAAAAANATAAAGCCATAACAGAGGGTGGGAAAATTTCATTCTGACTCAAAACTTTTCATTTTTGTGAATGTGTAGACCCTGTAGTCCCATTTTATTCCAAAGATAGAATAATGATTCCTCAACATTAGAGGGGATTTTTTTTCCTTTTTATTAACTTTAGTTCACGCCTTCTGAAATAGGAAAACAATGTCACAATCACTGTAGTTGTAGATTCTATATTCTCATTTCAGTAACACTCGTAGCTTCACTGGCATGTAATTGATGAAAGATTTTTAAAAGATATATTCTATGCACCTTCATGGCTTCCCGCAGCCTTTAATTGTTGCCTCTTATTCATATTAATGACTTTTTTCTTTTTTCTTTTTTTTTCAGTAAAACAAATGCTATAAAAATAAAGAATGCTATAAAACTATAAAACTTTTATCTTTTTTTGTCTTCTCATTGAGGCTTATCAGTTTTATTTTCCTTCAAGCCTCTGAATGTATAACCAGGTGAAAATTGTCTTTGGATAAATCTGTCCTTGTCGTGCTTTATTTGAAAACATACCCTAGAAACAGAAGTTACATTCCACCCTATGCTCAGTATGATAAACTGTACTGTTTTGGTGTTGTATATTGGGTCATTCTGTTAAAATGAGGAAAGGGAGGGATGGTTCAGGAAGCATGAAAAAATGTGTCTCAAAAGAGGGAGAAACTCTCAGGCCTAAAGAGCACTGCTGTGAAAGCTTGCTGGCACTGAGGATAGGAATTCATGTTGTTGGGTTTTTGTTTTTGTTTTGTTTTGTTTTTTATTTTTCCACAAGATGCAAATGAACCTATTCAGTTAGAAAATAATAAGTGCTTACTTAAAAAACACAACCTGAATTGTTTCCAACTAACTTCTCAGCAATTAAATTTTTTTTAGATCTTTTTTTTTACTTTCATGAGATATAAAAAGGATTATGAATAGGACTTTTTTTTGAGAGGAAAAAGGAGGGGGTGAGTGGGAGGAAATGTTTTGCTTCTGAGTCTTCTGATGGGGAAAAGATTAGGCTTTTAAGAATATATTTACAATTTTCCCTTCATTTCATAACAAAGAACAATGACAAGCTTGTCTTGGAGATGTTTAATTGTAGTTTACTTGATGATTATTATTCTTTGCCAGTTTAAAACTCATTTTAAAATATTGCTGTGTAGATTTAGCAAGTATGATTGCCAGTTCAGTTAAAGTTTCAGAATGAATATTGCTGTGTTATCTTCTATACATGAATAGTATGTTTCAGAGTTTCTTTAAGAATATCAAAGAAGACATAGTAATTGTAAACAAGCTATAAAATTTAGTCTTTGATAAGCCATTAACTGATTTATTTATTAATCTTAGCTAGTTATAAACTCTTATTTTTATGTCTGCTTAATATGAATTGAAATCTTGAATTCTTCTCTGTAGACTTTCAACTGCTTAGCTGTTAATTGCAAAAGAAATAAGAACAAATTATATTGCTTTGAATCCACCTCCTACTTATAGACCTTCCCCTAGCCAATTTACTTGGCAAAGAATAGCCATGAATAACAGTTATACCATTCTCCTCTCCTCTCCTCTCCCCTTCTCTTGCCTCCTGTCCCCTCTTCTCACCTCCTCTCCCCTCCTCTCCTCATCTCTATCCTTTGATTAAAATATATATATTTATTTTCAGCTGTGCCTTCAGATTGAATCATTCTCTGCTAACTCCAGCTTTCTTAAAAAGATTCTCCTGAGTTCATTTTCCAAATTCTGAAAATCAGTCCAATCATTTAGCTGGCCAATGGGATTTGTGTGTGTGTGTGTGTGTGTAAGTTCTATCACTGGGAGAGAAGAAAAGCTTACCCATCCTGTTCTATCCTTTTCTACATGAGACAGTACTACTATTTTCTTGGCAAGATCTTTTCTAGTGAGCTGTAGGGATGGAGTATTCTTAGTTTATATATACCTCTGAGATATATAAAGAATTCAATATATTTTGATATTTACACATGAAATTTGAGATTCCTCTTTACCAGTATACAGACTTGTATCTGTAACAGTACAGAGGCACTGCTAGACTGTCAATTTTTTATTAAAGGGAGGAACATTTGAAGATGTTTGAAATTTTTTATTCAGAAGGTAAGAGAATTTCCTGAGACAGCTTTAACAGTGTTGTTTGTTGTCTTAATGTATACTGCAAACTAAATATGACTGAAACTCCAGCAAATCCACTTATTATTTTTGTTCATTAAATAAAATTATGCATATTGTTGAAAACAATATCTTCCTTCAATGGCATGGAAATCACCTTTATTAGTGGACAAGCATGCTTAAGTATATTGCTTTTCCATATTTAAAACAAAAAGGAAATTAGGCCATTTATGAAGAAATGTGTTACGCCAAAGGCATTAGACAGCACTTCAATTTGTATGTAGAGCATAAGCATAGTCAGTAATAACACCCATAGACACAAATTACACTATATGACACCTGGACTCTTTAGATCTAGTACAACCAATTACTTGGAAGAATTGTGTTCAGTCTTGCACACAGATTTCCAGTTTTAAGCTTTTGAAGACTGAAGATGAACACATAAATGCACAGTTAAATCTTTCATGTTTCTTTAGATTATCAAGTTGCTAAAGTAAACAAGGAATTAATTTAATATGACAGAAGCAGATTTTGAGCAGGTGCAACACGGACAAGTCTTATTCATTTTTTTCTGATTATTGCTTGCTTGAGAAGTAAATCCATGAAGTCACTTATTCCAGTGTGGAATCAGAATAGGTCCCACAGCATTTAGAAGAGTGATTTGGTGCTGCAGACATGGTCTCACAAGGTCCCATTAGCTGCATGAGTGATACGTCCAGTTTTAGACAGCTTGTCAAAACCAATATTCTATTTATGTCTTACTCTCTGTCCCTCTATTTGCCTTCAATGTCTTGTTTCTAAAAAACTATTAATCTACTCCTTTCATCACAGACAAGCATTGCTGCTACAATGCATTAAATGTTTGGTTTTCTTAAAAAAGTACTTTCTGCTCAGTACCTTTAGAATGAATCACAGTATCATAGAATCATCAGAGTTGGAAAAGACCTCCAAAATCATCCAGTCCAACCATCCATCTATCACCAATAGTTTCCACTAACCCATGCCCCTCAGTACAACATCTAGCGGTTTCTTGAACACCTCCAGGGTCATTGACTCTCTGGGCAATCCATTCCACTAACTGACTGCTCTTTTGGAGAAGAAGTATTTCCCAGTGTCCAACCTGAGTCTCCCCTGGCTCAACTTTGAGGCCATTTAGTGGGCTATCACAAGTCTTACAAGGAATGCTCAATAATTAAGGGCATGAACCAATGGATTCAACTAAAATGACCAACAAAAAATTCAGGAAACATTGACTTTTCAACTCTTTAAAGTATTTTTAATTTTTGAGATATATTGTATCAAAAGTCCTGATCTAAATGTTTTGTGATTGTTTTTTGTAGTTTCCAAGAAGTATACAATATGAAAAAGTAAAAAATACACTCAATGAAATACAGCATGTGCTGGAAATAATACTGACCTTTACCTAGAAGTTCTGAATATAAATTATATTGGTGAGGGCCAGTGTTTAATTTCTCATTCTCCTATTTGACGAAATAGTATTTCTTAAAACATTATTTAGTAGGCTCTCAAACTAGCACTGATCAAGGCACAGCTGCTATTAGTTTACAAAAGGAAAAAGAAGCAGATTCTAAATAATGCTCAGACTACAAGCCAGATTTGTAGCCTGTTCTCTTCTGAAAATGCTATAATACATTTCATTAATTATTTTAAACATTGCAGACTCACTTAGACAAATTGAAATATTCACACAGTGCTTTATTTCAAGACTGGGCCTGCTCCCCGTTCTTAAGATAATGATGCCTTATTGACAGATCAATTTGGATATTTCCACAATAGGAAGCTGAACCAAGAGTCTATAGCTTCAATGATTAAATATGTGCACATTAGCAGTGTTTTTTTCAACTGTACTCTTATCCCTTGCTCCTGCTTGCCCTCCCTGTTTTCGTGACCATGCCACAGTTACCTTGTGGTAGTAACCAAAAAGAAATTCTTAAACAAATATCTGAATATCTGAAAGAAAGGGACAAACTGATTTGCTAAGAATTTTCAGTAACTCTGTAGAAATCATCATGTTGAAATGAAGTTTCTATGCATCCTTCCATGCCTGACTGGACAGTTTCCAAACTAATGTTCCAAAGTGCTTGAGATGGTTTCAACAAAGTCTCAGGTTCCATTTTTTTCTCTGCAGCCTCTGTGAGGGAGCCTGATAGCTCATGGTTATGCAATCCATGTTTGAAAGTCTGTACCCTGAAGTTGCCAGTTGCACAGCTTTAAGAGATGATGTTCTTTGGGCAGAAAGATGCTTCTGGCTTTGGAGCTACAGACTGTGGGATCAAATTACTCTGAACTCAAGGGGTGCATGGCTAACAACTCTTTCTGCACACTTAGAATTTTGCATACTTTATTACACCACATACAACTATTTCTTATTGTACAATCAACTTCGATCCTGCCAATAGCTCCTCATTGATATGTTAGATTACTTTCAAGTTACGGGAGTATTTTTCAGACATACTGCCCACTTTATCTCTTTTGGATGTGAACAAACCAATGTCTCCTCTTTTACCTATTTAATCAAAGCTTTTTTTCTTCTTTTCTATGGAGCATAGTTAAGTTAACTGAGATGACCTGCAAAGTCATTGCCATCACCATACTGGCTCAGAGAATGTAGGCAGTGCACTACGATCTACTTTAATCCCATTACAGGCATGTCAGTCTTAGGCCTTTGCTGTGGTTAGACGATTAGATACCAATGGCTTTCTAATGGATTTACTATAAGGCATTAGCTGATGAAAATTTTGCTGTGTTGCTGCTTGCTTTTTCATTATAATGAGGAACGAAATGATGTCAAAGGAATCTGTTAATTTAATAGATTTCATAACGATATTTGTAGTAGTAGTTATAGAAATTAAACATTAATTGCTGCTGGGGTTAACCTGTTCCATGAGCTTTGGAACCTAACCTATGGTTAGTTCCTCATGGCTATTCAGAGATTAATATGTGTTATTATATAAGCAAAGCTGAATGACCAAGCTTTAAAATGAACATATGTGATATGTAGCTCCAATTAGAATGTAGTGCTTTAGAATTGTGAATGATTGAATTTTATCACAGTGCCTGAAGAATTAGTCAATAGTTTCAAAGGAATGGAAATGGAGGAAGTATTATGTTACGGTCTCTGAAAATATAGGCCTAGAGTTTAACTTATCAGGAGGATGTAGTGTTTGTTGTCAGATTACTTCTGAGAAGAAAATTTCACACAGATTGGTGTGAATTTTCTTCGACACTTTCATTGGCTTTGAGTACAAAAGTCTGTTTTGAGACGCTAATTGTCCAGCAACTACCTAAGCACTCAGTCAGCCTGTTCCCAAATCATTTAATTAGCTGTAAGATCTTTAGTACAAAAAAAGCCTAATTATGTTCTTAACTGCTGTGGTGTATATCAGGAAGTAAAGGATATATCAGAGTACAAACAGCTCTGAGCAGATAGTGGGTGAATTCCTTCAAATGTGGTGGCTTTTCACTGACCTATTGTTTATGAAACCTGTTGGCAGATATTTATCATATAGAGCCAGCGCTTATTTTCACCCTTTTTGGCAGATGGAGAGGAACCAAAGCCTGAATATGCCTCACAGATTTTATTACTCAATATATCTTGCCTGATCCCTGTCAGGCAAATGTGAGTATCCCCAGATGGCTGAAGTGTGTGAGCTTGTAATGCTATGGTAGTGACCGCAGACATTTTGTTCATAAAAGCATTTGTATTCTGTCTCTTGAGTGTACTTCACAGGCATCCAAAAGAAAAAGAATGATTTTATGTATATTAACATATGAACCTAATTAGCTAAGATGATGATAAAGATAAACAAACATGACATGGATTCACCACTTCTCCGGATCTACAAAGATTGGATGAACATTGAGTTTTTCCCCATGACTTAAAAGTGATTGGTAAGTGTGGACAGATTATTTTAAATTGAGACAAACTGACTCAAGGCGTTACATCTTTTACATATATTTTGCAGACATAATTGCCTTGCCATAGTTTCTTAGATTTATCTTGCTTTGAGGTTTCTCTGGTACCACTGGTCAGAAATATTAAATTAAAATCCTTAGAAAATTCTACCACTCCAGATTGGAACTAACACATTTACTTTTGTCACCTGAACATAAGTTCTAGTTGACAACACCTCAACTTTTTGTTTTGAAAGACTATAATATCAACAAATCATATCTAGTTATATTTAAAAGTAGCAATGTGTGTACACATATATTAAAGTACAAACATACTATTTTAAAATTAATATTAGCATACAATCTAAATGTCAGATGAAATGAATCAGGGTGATACTTTTGAACTGAAATGTTTTGGCATTATCAAAATGAAACAAGAAAGATAAGATGATTTATTTTGACAGTTTCCTGTGGAAAATTTATTCAAAGCTGGAAAGTTCCTGTGAAACAACTCAATTTCAACAAAACTATATCTTTGGAGTTGAACAGTGTTCTGCTGAAACATTTTTGAGCAGCTGTAGGTAGAGTGTTCCTGCAGGTGTCCACATCTGTAAATTTACCTTTCAGCTGGATGAAGGCTACCAGGCATGCTAAATCCTTGACTCATTTCAGAAGCTGGCCTTAAATAAGTGTGACTTCATGTGTAGCCAGAGTCACCCTGAGACAAGACAGGGTCAAACCACGTTGTGAAATATTTTAATATGTGCCCTTCACTAAAAAGCTTCCCATGTAAAGCCAACACAAACATGTTTCCATGCAGAATTACATCAGTATATAGAATTTTTCCTCCAGGAGTTATTTGTGTATCAGATGTGCCTGAGCGTGTAGTCCAAATGAAGAATTTGAGAGTTGTGACAATTCCTAACAGTTTTAGTACAACATTTAATTGGTAAAATTAAACATAAAGGACCTGCGCTTTTTAACTTCTTACTGATGTAATTGCATAATATTTATGGTCACTGATAATAGCTATTATTGCAGTTGGTTTGTATTATTGCACAAAAATATACCATTTTCGAAATATAATTCCTTGAAAATAAGAAAGGACATTGCAGGAGTGCTTTCATAGCCTCCTGCCTTCCATAGCCTTCACACTTTCAAGACATAAATACAAACACAAGCTTTATGTCTGGATCGAATAAGCAAAACACTGAAATAAGACTTTGGTCAAAAGCACCTGTGTTAAAGATGACAAGTCCACATCCGCAGAAGAAGCCAGAGCCCAGAGACATGATTTGGCACCGTTGTCAACCCATTACCCTGTGTCAATGACAACCTGCATTCAGCTGATGGATAGGCAACAAAGGGCATGATGTCAGAGGACTGGCACTAAGTTCCTTAGGTCCAGAACTTAGGGGACATGCACTGCTCAACCAGAAGTTTTGTGTGGGATGTACACTGTGATATGTTTGGTTGTAGGCATGTGGATGAGCATGAGTGTGCGAGTGTGAGCATTGCTCTTGGGATTGGTTAAGAAGAGAGTTTAGAAATTCATAAGTGTTTATCAATGCTTTGTAACTGTCTAGCACTGTGGTTTGTCTACTGTACTACATTGATCCTGAATGTGTAATTTACTGATTGCTGTTAAGTGCATGCCATTAATAATTAAAAAAATTAAAAAATAAAAGCTTTTGTTTAAACTATGTGAATAGTTTTCTCCTGCAACAGATATAAGTTAATAGTTCAAAACTAGCCGGTGATATGAGATACAATTTGAAATTCCCTGTATTTTTCTTCATCCTTGAAACCAATTATTGATGCAGCTCTTCGACTTACATATGCTACTTTGTGGCTGTTTTGCTGAACAATTTATTTCTTGACCAGAGTACAAGAGTTGTTTTCGGGATCTTACACGTGTTATTTCCTTATCCATAATAATCAGAAAAAATCTGATTTAAATTTACAATTTAGTTTTAATGGATTCTGACAGAAAACAACTCCACCTTTTTCTTAAACAATAAAGTTCAATACAAACTTGTTATTTTTTCTGACATATTATTATTTTCACTGTATATTTTTATTAACTCTCCACACTCAGTACAAAAGCTTCCATTATATAAACCATTAAAAAAATAATAAAAAGCTAGGTTTTAATGAAGAGTTAACTCCTGATATCAAATTTCATTNTCTTATCACTTGCATTCCTGGATGCTGACAGGGGTTTGGAGTTGCCTATCTTGCTGAATATTGCATTACATTATGCTTTATAATATCTGCATTTGACTCATTTAACCTATAAAAAAAAAAACAAAATAAATAATATATTATTTACCATATATTATCCAGTACATTTATGTGTGCTGCAAGAGACGTGGCCTTTTTTTCTACTTTTCTTGCTTTTTAATAATTTAAAAAATCATTTAGAAATAATTTTCTGAGTTTAAGTTCCTTCCTATGTAGCACTTTTCACCGTTCTGTCTTCTTTAAGTGATTTGTATTCTTTATTTTCAGATGAAAAATCTAGAAGTTAATGAATATCAGCTCATCCTTTGCTCTTGTTAAACAGTTCAAAATATTCCCTCAGAAATTATTCTACTTCCATTAGTAGAAATTTTGAATCCTCAAGAGAGAAAGGATTACTGCTGAGTTTGAAAATTGCTGCTCTCTGACTTCACGTAGTGACACTAGACTTAAAGACAAAAGCTCAAGAAAAATCATATAATAGGCAAAGTGAACCCTAAGGAAAAATGAAATGATTGAGGCAAATAATGTAAGCAGGATAAAGCCCGTGAACTCACTGGATGCTAGATGTGAAGAGCAGTTACTGGTGCAGAGGTTATATTTTACACTTCAGCAATTTCTTTCTGTGTGTTAGCACAAAATGCCCTGTTAGAAGAGAAGCATTTTCGATCTTATTGGCTTTGTGATCTTGCAGAAGTCCCTAGCCTCTTAATCTTTTGAAAGAGTCATCCTTCACATTGCTTAGGGGATCTTGGTGTTTTCTAGTATATGACTCCGTTTTTTAATATCTGCTTCGAACCAGTTCATTTTGATATTTTGTCTGACTAAATCTATGAATATTGCCCTTTGTGAATAGATTAAAAAATATATGTCTAGTTGTCATTGATGGGACAGTGTGTGAGGAGAAAAAAAGAAACTGAATTTCATGAAGCCGCAGTGCTACTGACTCACTGGAAAGCGGCAACATCACTAGCACAGTGTACTATATCAGCAGAAGTCCCTGCACCTTGCTCATACTTCATGTCCCTACTGCCAATAGTTTTCAGGTAAGAAATATAAAGAGAAATACCATGGGCACTGAAAGACCTCTGAGAGGCTGTTCATTTGCTAAATGATCACATAGAGTAAGTACTAAAGGTAGAAGAAATCATTACAATATTCCTGTAAAGTGATGTAAATTCAAAAAAAACCATACACTGAACTGCTTAGAGGGGACTGTCCTGAAGTCTAAGAGAAGAAAGTTGTAGTCTTGAAGGAAAATTGAGCCACTTTCTTAACTCAAATGGGTCAGCAGACAAGGGGGAATTCCTACAATGTTACTACAAATAGTTAATTTGAAAAAATATATATTTAAATTGAGTATATTTGGTGACAAATGAAACAAGGAGTGACCTTGAAGATTGCAGTGTAGCATGAAAAAGCAAGAAAGCAGAAGTAATAAATTATAAAGAATCACTAATGTGTTAGTAATATGTTTTAGGGATGTCTGAAATATGATAAATCTTCTTAAAATCTAGCAGTATAAGGTCATTCTTAACAGAGAAGTAGTCTTGTTTTTAAAACTATGGCTCCAGTACTTCAATGAGTTCCAAAGTTATAGTCACAGAAGTTTATATAGTCTTATATAAGTTTAGTCTTTCCCTTGTAAAGAGCAAACCAGCTATGTTCATAGATGAAAAAAAAAAGTTTCAATTTCATCCTTGTCATTATGCATATCAGTTCTGGATCCCAGCAAGTACAACAAATCCTATTAACTCTTTCCAGTCTCTTCAAATATGCTTCCTCAAAACACCTTTAGACTTTTCCATCGGGCCTGTTGAAGCAAGTACTGCAGATGCTTCTTCTTCACTCTTTCCCTAGCTTAGGAACAGCAGAAGGAACATGGGAATCAGATCAAGAGCAGGAAAGAGGGGCTACCATTTTATTTACTGAATGCAGAAATGAATCAAAATTGCTGTTACACTAGGCAATGTTTTCTGCCTCTCCTCCTTTGTTATCAATACTTGTTTACAAAGGAGACCAGGAAGTTTTTTGCTAGAAGGGAAAGACTCAACCTGGTTCTTCATCAGCATTTTTTAAATGCTGGTGGAAAATGTCCAGTAATTAACTCAAAGTTCCCTACAACCAGGACTAAAATTTGGTGTAAAGACTAAACTATTAAGTAATACAACCTTAAGCATCAATAATGGGTCCTAAAAGTGATCACAGGGTTACTACACAGAGCCAAGAAATTCTCTAACGCATTAATAACTGTAGAACAACAATTTTCCAGGAAACAAGTAAATAATATCCATATTACTTACTTCCTTTTTTTTTTTTTTTTCCAATCTGAATTCAGAGAAAAGATATATTTTGGTTATTTGAAATCTAACTTTGAAAATGAACCAGGAAACAATAAAGCCATAACAGAGGGTGGGAAAATTTCATTCTGACTCAAAACTTTTCATTTTTGTGAATGTGTAGACCCTGTAGTCCCATTTTATTCCAAAGATAGAATAATGATTCCTCAACATTAGAGGGGATTTTTTTTCCTTTTTATTAACTTTAGTTCACGCCTTCTGAAATAGGAAAACAATGTCACAATCACTGTAGTTGTAGATTCTATATTCTCATTTCAGTAACACTCGTAGCTTCACTGGCATGTAATTGATGAAAGATTTTTAAAAGATATATGCTATGCACCTTCATGGCTTCCCGCAGCCTTTAATTGTTGCCTCTTATTCATATTAATGACTTTTTTCTTTTTTCTTTTTTTTTCAGTAAAACAAATGCTATAAAAATAAAGAATGCTATAAAACTATAAAACTTTTATCTTTTTTTGTCTTCTCATTGAGGCTTATCAGTTTTATTTTCCTTCAAGCCTCTGAATGTATAACCAGGTGAAAATTGTCTTTGGATAAATCTGTCCTTGTCGTGCTTTATTTGAAAACATACCCTAGAAACAGAAGTTACATTCCACCCTATGCTCAGTATGATAAACTGTACTGTTTTGGTGTTGTATATTGGGTCATTCTGTTAAAATGAGGAAAGGGAGGGATGGTTCAGGAAGCATGAAAAAATGTGTCTCAAAAGAGGGAGAAACTCTCAGGCCTAAAGAGCACTGCTGTGAAAGCTTGCTGGCACTGAGGATAGGAATTCATGTTGTTGGGTTTTTGTTTTTGTTTTGTTTTGTTTTTTATTTTTCCACAAGATGCAAATGAACCTATTCAGTTAGAAAATAATAAGTGCTTACTTAAAAAACACAACCTGAATTGTTTCCAACTAACTTCTCAGCAATTAAATTTTTTTTAGATCTTTTTTTTTACTTTCATGAGATATAAAAAGGATTATGAATAGGACTTTTTTTTGAGAGGAAAAAGGAGGGGGTGAGTGGGAGGAAATGTTTTGCTTCTGAGTCTTCTGATGGGGAAAAGATTAGGCTTTTAAGAATATATTTACAATTTTCCCTTCATTTCATAACAAAGAACAATGACAAGCTTGTCTTGGAGATGTTTAATTGTAGTTTACTTGATGATTATTATTCTTTGCCAGTTTAAAACTCATTTTAAAATATTGCTGTGTAGATTTAGCAAGTATGATTGCCAGTTCAGTTAAAGTTTCAGAATGAATATTGCAGTGTTATCTTCTATACATGAATAGTATGTTTCAGAGTTTCTTTAAGAATATCAAAGAAGACATAGTAATTGTAAACAAGCTATAAAATTTAGTCTTTGATAAGCCATTAACTGATTTATTTATTAATCTTAGCTAGTTATAAACTCTTATTTTTATGTCTGCTTAATATGAATTGAAATCTTGAATTCTTCTCTGTAGACTTTCAACTGCTTAGCTGTTAATTGCAAAAGAAATAAGAACAAATTATATTGCTTTGAATCCACCTCCTACTTATAGACCTTCCCCTAGCCAATTTACTTGGCAAAGAATAGCCATGAATAACAGTTATACCATTCTCCTCTCCTCTCCTCTCCCCTTCTCTTGCCTCCTGTCCCCTCTTCTCACCTCCTCTCCCCTCCTCTCCTCATCTCTATCCTTTGATTAAAATATATATATTTATTTTCAGCTGTGCCTTCAGATTGAATCATTCTCTGCTAACTCCAGCTTTCTTAAAAAGATTCTCCTGAGTTCATTTTCCAAATTCTGAAAATCAGTCCAATCATTTAGCTGGCCAATGGGATTTGTGTGTGTGTGTGTGTGTGTAAGTTCTATCACTGGGAGAGAAGAAAAGCTTACCCATCCTGTTCTATCCTTTTCTACATGAGACAGTACTACTATTTTCTTGGCAAGATCTTTTCTAGTGAGCTGTAGGGATGGAGTATTCTTAGTTTATATATACCTCTGAGATATATAAAGAATTCAATATATTTTGATATTTACACATGAAATTTGAGATTCCTCTTTACCAGTATACAGACTTGTATCTGTAACAGTACAGAGGCACTGCTAGACTGTCAATTTTTTATTAAAGGGAGGAACATTTGAAGATGTTTGAAATTTTTTATTCAGAAGGTAAGAGAATTTCCTGAGACAGCTTTAACAGTGTTGTTTGTTGTCTTAATGTATACTGCAAACTAAATATGACTGAAACTCCAGCAAATCCACTTATTATTTTTGTTCATTAAATAAAATTATGCATATTGTTGAAAACAATATCTTCCTTCAATGGCATGGAAATCACCTTTATTAGTGGACAAGCATGCTTAAGTATATTGCTTTTCCATATTTAAAACAAAAAGGAAATTAGGCCATTTATGAAGAAATGTGTTACGCCAAAGGCATTAGACAGCACTTCAATTTGTATGTAGAGCATAAGCATAGTCAGTAATAACACCCATAGACACAAATTACACTATATGACACCTGGACTCTTTAGATCTAGTACAACCAATTACTTGGAAGAATTGTGTTCAGTCTTGCACACAGATTTCCAGTTTTAAGCTTTTGAAGACTGAAGATGAACACATAAATGCACAGTTAAATCTTTCATGTTTCTTTAGATTATCAAGTTGCTAAAGTAAACAAGGAATTAATTTAATATGACAGAAGCAGATTTTGAGCAGGTGCAACACGGACAAGTCTTATTCATTTTTTTCTGATTATTGCTNTTCTTTTTTTATTTTCCAAAGATAAACATTGCCAAATGCGCATTAAAACCCAGAAGTGTAAGGGTTTTTCTCTTACTCATTTTGGGATTTTATACTATATAATGAAAGACTGTCTTACTTTAAAGTTACAAGAAAACAGTACTAGCTATTTATAATTTCATTTAATGTAGAGTGGTGAGTGAAGAAAAACTTAGTGCATAATTTTCTGTGAATTGCTGCCAAATATCTTAATGAATCTTTGCATGACTGTTTGTCTGTGCAAGTTCATTAAATGTGGACTCTTAAGAGACAAGTACATGTAAAAGAAAGAAAAAAAAAGTTTTTTATTTAATTTAATGTAAGACTAGACATCAGTGATGCCTTTTAATGGCATCAGATATGAAGGTTTGGCAAGCGTAACATAGCTTAGCTTTGGGGATTAATAAAACCACACGGAATTGCTTAAATGCTTGTGAGTGAAAGAAATTGGGACATCTGCTTATAATATAATATTACAAAACAACTGATTTTGTTATTAGCAACTTTACGCTATGAAGAAATAGAGAAAAAAATCTAAAATACATATGAAAGGTAGATAGAATTTTGTCATCATCAAAGTTATTAGAAACTGTATATGTACCTAATTTTGTTAAAACTCTTAAAAGTGTAAGATTTTATTAGGATATGGTAATTTTATTCTGTGCACCTTCTGAAAAGTTAAATGAATTTTTGGTTTTCTGAAAAAAAAAACAGCTTTGAGTCTGTATATATGCATGACAGGTAATTCGGTAAAAGTCAAGTGAAAACTTATATCAAGTTTATTCAGTTTGGTAAAAAAACACTTTTCAGTAAATGCCTGCCAATAAAAAACTCATTCTGTCTGTGAAGCAGGCATATTCCATTAACTCTTGAGCACTGATATTAAAATACTTTTTATTTTTGTACTGTGAGACATCAGATGTCAATCTCTCCAAAGCAAATCAAGCTGGCTTTTCTGGGATATGATACTAACTTATCAGCAATCAAAGAATGTATCATTTTCTTAGTTTTATTAATCCTCAATTTTCAGATTGATAATAGTTCAATTATAATTGCCAAAGTTAGGCCATAAAAAAGAAGGATAATTTAAATGAAGTGTAATTGAAAACTAGTGTACAATTTTGAGAATTGTACCCTTTAAAGTTATTGAGGAGAAAAGTAAAACTGCCAAGAAACTTCAGTTCATAACTAGACACATAAAATAAGAATAAGAAAAGTATTTCCTATCCTCAGACACTTCTCTAATAAATACTGTCTGATCTCAGCAAAGTTAGTACTGCTGTATTTACATGTATGTACTTCAGTCTACCATGTGCTGATCCTATAAATGTTTAAATCAAGCAGCTGTTCAGAGAACTACACAGTCACAGAAATCATTTTGAAAAACGGGAGAAAAATAAACACTGGCTTTCACTTGTGTAGTCTATATTCAGATATTTTAGATCAAAGTCATCGTACAACACATGTTGTACTAATATCAATACTGAGTGCTTCACTGGGTGTTTTTTTTATTTTTTCTGGATCTCAGCTTAGAATCATAGAATCATAGAATGGTTTGGGATGGAAAGGAACTTTAAAATTATCTAGTTCCAACCCCCTGCTACAGACAGGGACACTTTCCTCTAGACCAGGTTGCTCAAAGCCCCATCCAGCCTGGCCTTGAACACCTCCAGGGAGGGGGCATCCACAGCCTTGCTGGGCAACCTGTTCCAGTGTCACACCACCTTCACAGTAAAGAATTTCTTCCTAATATCTAGTCTCTAGTCTAAATCTACCTTCTTCCAGTTTAAAGCCATTTCCCCTCATTCTGTCACTACATGACCTTATAAAAACTCCGTCCCCAGCTTTCCTGTAGGCCTCCTTCAAGTCCCACTGGAGCCTTCTCTCCTGTAGGCTGAAGAGCCCCAGCTCTCTCAGCCTGTTCCTGTAGGGAGCTACTCCAGCCCTCTGATAATCTTTATGGCTCCCTGGACCCACTCTAACAGCTCAATGTCCCTCTTGTGTTGGGGCCGCCAAAACTGGACACAGTACTCCAGGTGGAGTCTCATGAGAGCTGAGTAGAAGGGCAGAATCACTTCCCTTGACCTGCTGGTCATGCTTCTAGATAGGTCCAGATCTGCGTTGCAGTGCTGAAAAAAGGAACTTGTACTCTGATCTTAGTCCAGTGCACAGTAAAGATTGCCTTAGAAATGTAATTTTAACAAAATAAAATAAAGACAACAAAAAGATCTACCTAAAATAAATAGTCATACATACACAGAAACATCCTCTGATCAAAACAAGAATGATAATATGGCATCCATAAATAAAAATTGAAAAATAAAGCTACCAGTCAAACACTAAAATTATCTTATAAAATTAATAATTCAAAGCCAAAAAGCAATCAAATGTCAATTTCAACGCAAATAAAAACTCTACTAAATTTGAAGTGGAATTAATAAGGATTTACCATGAAAATAGAAAAATTGTCTTAGGTTTGTGATATAGCATATAAATTTTCATTTTATGTTCGTTCTGTGGTTTGAAATAGCCATGGATAAGTCATTCCACTGTCATGTGTTTTAGCTCACCAGTTTTAAAGGCAAAAAAATTATTTTCAGAAGTTATATTTTCCTTTTTTTCTTTGTTGTTTGGCTTTTAAAAATAGTTTATTAGAATTAAAACTTTCTGAGCTATATAGCATAATTCCTTATATCTTCTTAAAATAAATAGAAACTGTATTTGTTTTGTATTTTCTCACCAAAACAAGTGAATAATAGCATACAAATAATCTTAATCTATCGCTTTTACACTTTAAGAAAAAAATTCAGGGATGATAGATGTATTTTGCTTAATATTGTTACCATTGGAGAGAACTTCTGATTTCTCTCACAAAATTTTCACTTGTAGAGAGTAGAATGTGGAATAGAGGAATGTTTAAGGGATAGGATTTTTTTCAACATATTTATCCAAATCACAATGAAAATAGGAGAATGTAGAATGAAAATAACACAGAAAAAAAACCTCTATTTTAAAAGAACACAATCCATTTTGTATGTTTCTCTATGAAAACTATTGTTAAAAAAGAAGAGATAATAATGATAAAAGTTAAAAAAGTGATTTGTTGAATGAAAGATTTTAGTAGAGTAGTGGAAAAACTACTCTTTGTTATACAAGTTTTATTCTGGTCATTAGCAGGATTTATTCCCATCATACAAGTTTGGGACTGTTCAGCCTTGAGACGAAGTGGCTTGAGGACATCTTAACCATATTTATAAATACTTAAAGGGAAGGTGCAAAGGGGACAGAGTCAAGCTCTTTTCAATGGTGCCCAGTGCCAGGACAAGAGGCAATGGGCACAGCTGGAATACAGGAGGTTCCTTCTGAGCACCAGGAGCAGTTTTGTGCTGTGCAGGAGATGGAGCACTGGCACAGATTGCCCAGGGGATCTGGAGTCTCCTCCTTGGAGATCTTCAGAAGCAACTTGGACTTGGGCCTGCTCAATATGTTTTGAGTGACCTAATTTGAGAAAGAGATTGAATCAGACTCTCTCCAGAGGTCTTTTCCAACTCAAACAGTCTGTGATTCTGTGATTCTATAAATTCTTATATCCTTAAACTGGTCCAATTATCATAGTCATAACATTAAATTGATCCTGTTTTTTTTTTTTTTTTTTTTTTAACAAACTTAAAACAACAACAACAACAACAAAACAAGAACAACAAATAAAAAACAACCATCAAACAGGCAGGATATTTATTGCAAAGCTATTATACACTGTGTATCTTACACTTGTTTTCTACATACATATGAAGTCTTCAAACATTCAGACAATAAGGCTCTGATTACTTAGCAGCTGCATTTGAACAATATTCTGTTCTGCTATATTGCAGCCTCTTATTCTATTTTTACTAAACAATGCTGATTAGAATAAAAGAAAAATTTGTGGTCCAGATTCTGGTTCCCATTGAATTACTGTAATATAAAGGCACATTCTAGATTGCAGTAGAGTCAGTATGGTTTTACATCATTACATAGAGATGAGAGTTGTTTTACAAATCTACAGAATCTACTCCTAAGATTTAGAGTACCTAGAGGGCCTTTGCTAATATTGATCACTTTCAGTCTGAAAAGTCTGTAAGCACTGAATGTTCACTTCAGCTGCTTCCTTCCCTCCTTCCTCTCTTCTTTTTTCCCTCTCTACATCTTTCCTTCCTTCCTTCCTTCCTTCCTTCCTTCCTTCCTTCCTTCCTTCCTTCCTTCCTTCCTTCCTTCCTTCCTTCCTTCCTTCCTCCCTTCCTTCCTCCCTTCCTTCCTCCCTTCCTTCCTCCCTTCCTTCCTCCCTTCCTCTCTTCCTCCCTTCCTCCCTTCCTTTCTCTGACCTGTTGCCTTTAGGTGCCCTAATAGCAGGGACAGTTCACCAAGATGGAAGATAATGATGTTTTTTCCACTGAAAGAGATATTTTCAGGGAGAACTGAGTGCTTGGATGAGATTCAGCTCTTCATGTTGCTAATGTTAAGAAAGATCTTCCATAGATGAATCAATAGCAGATGATTAATACTGGAGGAAGTGACTAACGTTAAAGTAGTTTTTCCTGCTGATTCTTATGGTAATATTTGCTATATAGTACCACTTTTCTCCAGTTTTTCTTTCCTTTTCAATAGACATTCTTCATCTTCTTAAGTGTTTATGCTAATCACCTCATAATGTACAATCACTCCAGTCTTGCAATTATCAAACTGCAAAATGTTGCTTTACAGCAAACTGTACACAGATAATGTAGAAACGATTAATATCTCTAGTATTGTTCATTTGTTGCTATGGAAATACTTTCCTGTATAGAGATATTTGTAAACACTATATTAGTGATGCAGCCAATGACAGAGACAACTTTGGCAAACGATGCAGTAAAATTAAGATGTATATTGTTGGAGAACTACAGTTTTGCATAAATTCATACAAAAAAACTTCTTTCCTGTGCCTCTGTATGCTAAAAATATCCATTTCAAGTGCAGCCTATATGGATAGAAACTTTGAAGGTCAATCATTTTAATAATGTATACAAGTACATTTTATATCAAGAGACATCAGCCAAAAAAAAAAGTAAATTTTGCATTGTTGTTACCCATCTATGTAGAAATGTGTTTGACCTACCAAACATACCTGTTTTTCTGCCCCCTCCCCCCTGATTTAATGTTCTTCTGCTTCCTTACTACATAGAATAGCCCTTCAGAATTCTGCATTAAGTTCTTGTTTCTCTTGAATGCAACTACTTGATTAGGAGGGAAAGAGAGCTCTGAAGCATTTTATATGGTTCTAATGTTGCACTGTGAGCACATTTTTTATATTTTGCTGTCTGAGTTTTCCATGTTTATTGTGCTAAATAACCAATTTTTTTCTTCTCTAGAAAATGTTAGTTCCAGTGATGATACATAAATATTTTATGTGTGAAATATAACTACTTGTCTTCATTTTCAAAACCTTTTATGGCCTACTACTACCTTATTTACTCATATCTCATGTAAATGTTGGACCATCTTTGTCTAGCTCATTCTGTCAGCCTCAGTCCAACAAGGTTATAAAATTCATATGTACACAACTTTTATTTGAATGTCAGCATCATAAACATCAGCAAGGCTACTTTACTGTTCTCCTCGAAGTCTCAGGATACTTATGTCCAAAACAAAATTAAACATATATTATGGAATCGGCAAGGGATGACTACTCTTTATTACAGCCTTCTGAGCAGCTAATGTTTTTCTGTGTCACATCATTTCTTGTTCCTGCCTAAAATATGGTGGCAAACCACAGTCAGTTTAACCACTTGAAGGAAACTGGCTGAAGGTAAATGTGAATCAGCATGGGCTACTTTATCCACATAACTGTGATAGCTCCAAAAATACATATTGATTATTAGTACATCACCATCTATTTATTTATTTATTTATTTATTTATTTATTTATTTATTTATTTATTTTAATGTACTCTGGCATAGAGAAACCATGGTCTGTGACTATTGCTACATAAACAACATAAAAAGTAATACGATTAATTTCAGGTAATGACGGATTGATATACGTGAGAGGGAAAAGTTATACGATCTTCAGTTATTATGAAAAAATGATTTTTTCATCTAGTGTAACTGCTACTCCTTATCAATCTTATACTTCATTAATTACAATAGAGGAAAAACTATTTACAAATGCAACGCTAATGAAGCATACAGTGTTATATGTGTGGTTCTCCTGATCTCTGGTCATGTGAAAGATAAATATAAATTTTCTTGGCACTGGAAGCAAGATCTATATTCTATGCTGTGAAGGAAATATCTTAATAAATCATATTATTTTATTTCCTGTATTACAAAAATTTAACTTAACAGACCAAAGATAACACATTTATGGAATTCAGAGATTATTCAAACATCCACAGTAGATATGATGAAAAAGAAAATCTGAAATGTTTGTAATTTTGAGGATTGGTTGAATTAGAGGGTGATGCATAGTGATATGTAAAGTTCATGTTTGTATGAATGAAAGACTGTAATTATGAACTCTAATAGATATTCAAATGTATTTTTATAAGTATGATTTTAGGCACATGCTTTTAAGTGTAGGATGGTATAAAATATTCACTGCTATATGGATCTGGAAGAGCTCCATAAAATCACTTAATGGTCTACATCACAGCTTCAAATGATTCCATTCATTACAATTAATGAAGGGTGGTAGATATGGAAAAGATTTTGTACTGGATATGGTCATAGTCATTTGTTCTGCTCACTAAATCATTATGTTATCTCACTAGCAAGAATCTTTCAATTTTAACATATTAATTTAAAGCTGAGTCTTTTAGAGTTTTGAAAACCTTTGTTAGATACAAAATCCAAAATAGTTCAGTCCGAGGAATAATCTGTAATTTAAAAAGGCATAAAAATACTCTGTTCCAGTTTCCAAATTACATAATTTTTAAATGTTACATAATGCATAAACAACTTTGATGAATCCATTTAGTCATTCCTACAGTATAATGGTGTTGACATTTCATTAATATCAAGATTGCTGTACATCTCTAATCATAGCTTTTGAGGAGCAGAGAAGTGAACTAACTTTTAAAGATTTTACTTAGTAAAACCCAAGAAAACAGAAAGTCTTTCTGACTCTACTGTCATAAAGAAAATATCTTCATGGAAAGTGGTTTTCTATAATAGACTTTAATGCAAGACAAATCATACAGATTTCTGAGGGAATCTGGACTACATTTCACCTGGATACATTGTTATGGAAATTTTGATCATTGACTCTTAATTTGGTATTCATATTTTCACGATGGGAGTTCATGATTTTGGCTAGACCATTCATAGTACTGCTTGCTTAAATTGCTATGTATTGAGAATTATACTATACTGTACTAAAATAGGAAAAAAAAAACACATAAAAACTTGTTAAAAGCTGAAGATAACTTGGCACTTATGTTTCATGTTTAACATGTAAAAAATACTTCCTTAGGGCTAAAGCAATTGTAGCTGGAGACAGTAGTAGCAGCTGCTGCTATGTTCAGATGAATTAAAATCTTTAAACAGGCTAAGAAAATCCACTACTTGTCCTACCAGTTAAAATATTGAAAATAATCACGTGCTTGATTAGATAATGGCAGTTGTTACCAGCCTGGGACTATTAAGCAAGAAGAATCAAAAGGCCAAAGATCTTTTCTAACAATGGACTATTCAACTCCAATAGCTAAGAGAGGATCTAATCAGTACAAACATTACTAAAACTACAGGGTCATGCCTTAAAATGAACCAAAAGAACCCCATGCTATAATCTTGTATATGAGCATCTTGTCAGTGCTCATGAAAAACCCATGTACATTGTAAGGGAAGCTCAAATGACTTAAAATCTAAAGACAGACATTAACTGTTTCTTGTAAAAGAGACCTCAAGCCGATAATGAAGGATGGTAATCTGGATGCATTAGCCCAAATAGAGGTTACAAGTGTTATCCATTTTGAGGTAAGAGATCCCTGACCTTAGCCTGGGGCTAACTCTGAACCTTGGCTGAATGTTTCTACCTATAATGAGAAAATACATCATATCACTGAATTAGTCAAAATATAATAATTAATCATTGCTGTATCTGCCTTTGGGATAAAATTTTGCTAAATGTTAATTGGCCTACAAAAGTAATGTGAGCTTTTTAATCTCCTTTACTTCTTTATCTTCAGGTCTAGCTGAGTGACAAAAAGCTGTAGATTCTCTCTTATTCTGATATAGTCATTTCACACTACCAATAGGCCCTGTTCACTTTTCTAACACAGATCTGAAGGTATTAGTGAGATTTGCTTTTGCTAGAGTCACAATTGGAGTGGCCAGTAGAATGTGGAAATGTGTGTATAATAAAAATATGTTTTCCTTTTGGAGACACAGTTATCATTTAGAGAGATGTAAAAAATTAAATATAAATAAAAATAAGACATCATATTTATACACGTATACAATTATGCACACACATAAATACTTAAGTGTATATATAAATAGTCATAGTTTTGTATCTGATACCTATGTATATTTTTTTAAGTAGAGCCTCTGATGGGATGAAGGAAATTAAGTAAAGCTATGTAATAGGCAATGGCAATGCTTTATCTTTTAGGCATTTCTTCTTTTCCCTGATATTTACAGTACTAAAACCAATCATGATGAATTCTTTTGGTATTCATAGTATTATAACATGTAATCCCTTAGGAATTCTATTGTAATTTAACATTAATTGACTTCCACCTAAAATAAAACATGACCAAAACTTGAGCAATATAGTGTTAATTGCCTTTCTTACTAGCACCTCTCAGTTTTTTCCAGTGTCTTTCTTCTTTTACCTTCCCCCATCACCAAAGCTCTCTCTCCTCCAACACAAAGGCTACTTCATTGAAGAAGAATAGATGGGTATTGGTTGCAGGTGATTCCTCCCTACAGGGAATGGAACGTCCAATATGCCAAGCAGACCCTCTTCTGGGTCTCAGGGAACCTGAACATCCACAAGTCTGTGGATCCTGATGAGATGCATCCCAGAGTCCTAAGGGAATTGGCTGATGTAGTTGCCAAGCCACTCTCTGTGATATTTGAAAAGTCAAGGCAATCAGGTGAAGTCCCTGGTGACTGGAAAAAAGGTAACATCATACCCATTTTTTAAAAGGGTAGGATGGATGACCCTGGGAACTACCAACCTGTCAGTCTCACCTCTGTGCCGGGGAAGATCATAGAGCAGATCCTTCTGGAATCTATGTTAAGGCACATAGAAGGCAGGGAGGTGATACAAGAGAACTAGCATGGCTTCACCGAGGGCAAATACTGCTTGACCAGCCTAGTGGCCTTCTGCGGTGGTGTCACTGCATCAGTGGACAAGGGAAGAGCCACTGATGTCATCTATCTTGACTTCAGTAAGGCCTTTGACACGGTACCCCACAACATCCTTCTCTCCAAATTGAAAAGATATGGATTTGATGGGTGGATGTGGGAATACAAGAGAGACTATTCAGATCAGACATTGTGAAGCAAGATAAATGGCATGAGAAAGCAAGGCTGAGAACTAAGGATATCCCTTGAAGAAGAAAAAAGCATAAGGAACGGCCCATGGCTCTGATTGGATAAGCATCTGTATGCATGGTTAAGGAGTGTTTGTGGAATACTTTGTTGACATGTGAAGGCAGATGGGAAAGTTGTAAGGGCAGATGAGAAAGATAAAAATGGAAACTTGTGAATGAATGTAAGTTATGTGAGAACCTGTAATAAATGATTTGGATCGTTCACATCTGAGTCCATGCCTGGTTGTCACAGGTGGACTGTTTGATGGATGAAGAAGTGGCTGCAGGATCGAGTCCAGAGAGTGCTGGTCAATGGTTCAATATCTGGATGGAGATTGCTGATGAGTGGTGTCCCCCAGGGGTTGGTGCTGGGGCCAATACTCTTTAATATCTTCATTAATGGTATTGACAGTGGGGTTGAGTGCACCCTCATCAAGTTTGCTGATGACACCAAGCTGTGGAGTGAAGTCAACACACCAGAAGGATGGGATGCCATTCAGAAGGACCTAGACAGGCTTGAGCAGTGGGACCAGGTGAATCTCACGAGGTCCAACAAATCCAAATGTACCTGGGTCGAGACAACCCTTACTAATAATACAAGGTGGAGGTTGAAAGGATTCAGTGCAGCCCTGCCAAAAAAGACCTGGGGCTACAGGTGGATGGGAAGCTGGACACAAGCCAGCAATGTGCTCTCACAGCTGAGAAACCAAACGTATCCTGGGCTGCATCAAAAGTAGCGTGGCCAGCAGGTGAAGGGCGGTGGTCCTGCCCCTCTACTCTGCACTGGTGTGGCAGTACTACTCAGTAGGAGTACTGCATCCAGATGCGGAGTCCTCAGTGAAAGAGAGACATAGACCTGTTGGAGAAGGGTTACAAAAATGGTTACAAAAGAGTTACAAAAATGATTCGTGGAATGGAATAGGACAGGCTGAGACAGCTGGGGCTCTTTAGCCTGGAGAAGAGGTGACCTGATAGCAGCTTTCCAGTATTTAAAGGATAGCTGCAGGAAAGAAGGGAACAGTCTTTAGCATGTCTGCAGTGATAGAACAAGGGGAAATGGTTTCAAGCTCAAAGAGGGTAGATTTAGGCTAGATATAAGGAAAAAAAAAATAAGGAAAAAAATCTTTTACAGCAAGGCTAGTGAGGAACAACTGGAACAGGCTGCCAAGTGATGTGGCTGATACCCTATTCCAGGAGACTCTCAAGGTGAGGCTGGATAAGGCTCTGATCTAGCTGTGGTGTTCCTGTTCATTGCAGGGGAGTTGGACTAAATAGCCCTCAGATGTCCCTTCCAACTCCAAAGATTCTATGATTCTACCTCTAGTAGTTAGACAGTTATTTTAAGTATTTTAAGACAGAACTGAGTTTTCCCAACCGTCACTCAGACCTAGAGTAATTTAAATGCATTGTTTATCCCCAGAGTAATTTGCCACAACTAATCCTCACAAGCAGGTTTAATTCTGGATCCTCTGAGACATTCCTCAATTCTGATTAATATTAACTATGAATGCACATATTGAAAAATATAACAAGGTGCAGATTATTAGGCCTCTTCTACATAGAATAGAGCTGCACGAGGTTTGTAAAAAATGTGGAGCCCTATGACTAAGTTGTCAGACCATTGCTCTGACCCTGAAAAAAACAGCCTGGAAGTGGCATAACTTTGAGTGTACTTGAACACAGAAAGCAAAACCTCCCACAGCCCTGCACCCTTTGTTCTCTGTCTTGAAACTTGGTATTCTGAGATTCAAGATAGTGCCCTTAATGGACCATTTCTTGTTGTCACTGGTTTATTTTTTTGTTTTGTTTTGTTTTAATTTTTGTCTCTTTCAACAGAACTAGATTTGAATTGTCACACTTTTCAGTGGCAAGAATGAGAAGAAAGAATTACATAGTTTTAATTTTCTGACTGTACTCTTAAGAGGCCTTTATACTTCTTAAATACTATTATTGATGCTTCTTAAAAGAAATTTCTTCTAGTTAAAACACTTTAAAAGTTCACATTTGTTAAAAGAACAACTGTTGCCATTATTTTTAAAAAGGATAGTATTCAAAGCACACTAGAGAACACTATAAATTTTAGTGATAATGGAAACAATAAAAATGATAAACAAAACATATTGTATTAGAAATATGAAGGGTCATTTTGAAAAGTAACTTGTTATTGTAGTTTTCCAAGTTACATCCTTCATCAGTTTGCTAGGACAATAACACAGCAACAATTTCAATAAGATTTTAATGTGAGTCTTTAATGGTGACCCCATTATGATGCCATTTACAATGTGAGATAACGATGGCAAGATGATTTCAGGATCACTCTAAGGGGATTCCATTATGAAGCCATTACAATATGAAGTTGCAATAGCAAATACTCTCACATTGTCATAGAGACAATGTGATCATTCCATTACTAGTTCCAAAGTGATATGGTGACACTCCAAGGATTTCACTGCAATCCTATAGAGACCATACTAGTATATCAAATGAAGTATAAGGTGATAATACACTTCTTTGTAGATAGATTTCTAATTCCATTCTAAAATACAGCTTTGCAAAAAAATAGTCTTATGAATCACTTCTTGCTTCCTATGTACATTCAAAGATGCAGCATAATAGGCAAAGTCCTTTCATGCACATTCCATTTCATTTTAGTCTTGTTTACATGTTTAAGAGAGAAAGTGAGATTAATTCTTTTTGTCTTAGGACATAATTGTTTCCCTGCAACCAATCATTTTCTTCAGTACTAAGCCTGAGATGAGCATACCTGATGTTGGTGTTATCATGCAATACTGTCTTCGGTTGTTTCCAAGGGTAAAATATCAGCGTCTACCTTTAATTTGGAAAATGTCCTAAACCTAGGAAGAAAATTCTGCATTAAAATCGTTAAGTTTGGTCATCTCACATTGTAAGAGTAAATTCTCTTATAGTTTTATAGGAAAGGCACATTTGTTAGAACTGCTTGTAACTATCTCAGTGGAACATTTCTCCAGAAGTGAGAAATTCTATACAATTATGCAGAATTTGACAAAGTAGTAGTTAAATATCCGGCTGTGACAAGGTCAGAATTAAAGAGTTTGGAGAGTTTTTTTAGAATTTTTTGTTAGTGAATTAATGAAGTAAAACATGTGAAAGTTTTGTTTGTTTGTTTTAGTTTCTATTTGTTTTGCTTTGTCTCCCTAACGTAAAATTTAAATAATTCCTATTAGATATTCCTTCCCAGAATCTTTTGGAGGTTTTGTTCAAATTTTGCATGAAATCTGGTTTCTGAAATCCTGAAGTCCTCTATGAAATGGGGGTTGCTGCTTTTGTCTCGACTCTATAACATATACACCTGCAAGGTAGTCTTCATTTTCAAATCTCTTTATGGATATTAAAGTTTATAACTCTAAATTATTATGTGTTTCAAAAGCAGTGCATTTTAGACCCATTTTTGTGGGGGAGTACTTGTCATTTAGAAATCAGAAATTCTAACGAATGCCACATTCTCTGCTTCTACAATGCAAATACAAGCATATGTCATTTATAATACTCCAGAAAGACAAATTCCTAAAAATCACGGAAAATGTGGGTAGGTTAAATTATTCGTCCTGCTAATGCTCTTTTTCTGACATCTCAATAATTAATTTGTTCAGCTCAGCAAATCAAGTGCTTTTGGGGGAAGGATCTGTGTTATCACAGCATATTGGTTCCTTTACTGTTCTTAACTAGCTGTCTTCCTCAGCCTCTGAGGAGTTTTGTCAAGGCGAAAAAGAAGATCTCTTCATCTTCTCATGTGTTTTTCATTCTGTTCATTCTATGTCCTAATTTTAAAATAAATTTCCCAATTTTAACCAGATTTAACAGGAGCTAAATAGTCTCAAATTTGCTGACTTTCTATAAGAGGGCAGCTCAGAGGATATTTTTTTTTTATTAGAGCTCTCACAAGATGAAGAACAAAACATGGAACTCCATTTTTTTTTTGTAATTTTTCATTATCCAATGGTTCTTCTCATCATTGGTATTGCCAAGGAAAGTGTAAGAAAGACTTGACTCAAAACTGCAAATATTTGCCATATCTCTGAAATCATCTCTCTGTTTTGATTCCATTTTGTATGCAAACCATCTAGAAAAAACTTAGCAAGATTACTTCCACACTGCAAGTCTGATAATATTGTATCTGTATATAAGAGGAGCTGCTAATGTACTTGAAACCATTTTGAAAATGAAGGACAATACCAGGACGCTTTGAAGCTCTTACTGAGGCAAAAGTTTTCCTCAGTATGGAAATGTTCAAAAACAGCTCATTGGGTGCCTATTATTCTTTTCTTAAGTAAGAATTCGAAGAATCAGAAAGCACTGTAATATGTGGCCCTTGTTCTATGATTTCTAACCTTACATGAGTTCACATGAGACAGCCATATCAAACTTTGTTCTAGCTATGTTTCTTTTTTCCTTCTGAGAGGTTTTAGTAGTATTTCAGTGTTATTTTCCTCAATGGAATAAATTGTCAGTCATTTTTATTTCAGCTCTGTTTTCATTTACTTTTTCTGTGTATATTTGGAATCTCTTCAGCAATCTTTTTTTTGGCATTCTGCAATTCTTTGAGAAGCTTGAAAGAACTCGTATGTTTGTTTTATATGTCACGTGTAGCAGGTAGAGAATCAAAGCATTAGTTAAACGTCATTTATGGCATTCACAGTTTGCTTGACTTTAGCCATGATGCCATCAGGGCTCACAGAGACAAAAAAGTAAAAACAAACAAACAAACAAACAAAAACCCAACAGAAAACAGCAGGCTGTAATGTGCCTATATATTCTGCTTATTCCAGAACTGCATTCTCTACAGGCTGCAAAGCTTGAGAAGATGTTCAAAAGATGGCAATTTGTCTGCAATTTGAAAATGGGTTTGTGACATGATGTACTTATTTGACAGTATAATACATTAATACATGTGTAGTGACATAGCTATTGCAAAGTAAACTATCATTGGTAACAGTCTTGACCACAATTAAAGCTCAGACAGAAAAATTGATCTTACAATCTCAAAAATAGCTGGATAAGATACATTTTGAGGGAATGCTTAGTTTTTTCAAATCTTTTTTTTTTTATATTCAAAATTAAGTGCTTTTTAAAAATGGAGATATTTTCGTTATTCATCTTCATATGAAAAACCTTCTTAGAGAATAATATTTTGTTGTTGTGCATATGATATGGAAGATATTGTGGCTGTACATGACAAGTTTATATGTAAAAACTAAAAAACAAAATCAGATGTAATTTTTTTTTCGAGGAAGTTAACTTCTCCCTTTCAGAATTTACAAATTTTAGATACCTTGGTAAAAGTCTTCAACTACAGTGCTCATTTGTTTTATTTTTATATGTTACCATGGAAACTCTATGGGTCAATTCTTTAATTTTTCATAGCATTTGTGTTTGGGTCGCTGGTTTATCTTTTTTNGACAAGCATTATCCAAATGCTTCTGGTAAGACTTAGTTTTTGTACAATGTGGGTGGCATAGCAAGACATGAAGTTCACATGGTAGATGTAAAACTGAAAGATTAATTTCTTTCTTTTTACTTTAATGATTTTTTTGCTTGTTTGTTTTGAAGATGAAAAAGCCCAAACTGAAGACAAGACAACATTAGTTTATTATTTATGGCATTTCATGGTCAAATAAATGCCCTCTGGGTTTCCACACTATTCACCAACAACAGTCAACATTGGAGATAATGTAATAATCAGGGTGAATCAAATTCCATGAATAAGTAATTAAATCTATTTTCATTTTAAATTCAATGTTGCTATAAAATAGAGACAACAACAACAAAAATAGAGACAACAACAACAATAATAAACTCCAACAGCGATTTTTTTAAAGAGTAATGATAAAAATATTTAGATTAACAAGGGTGAAAAACCATATAATGAAGCATTGTCTGCTCAACAGGACTTTTATTGGACCTTCAATAGATGGGAAATTACAATTTATCTGTGCATTAACAAAGCAGTGAGTGATCTTAGATCCTATTTGTGTTTTCACAGAGTTGCACAAGTAAAATGCCAGAAATACTGCCAGTAACAACAATTTGTTTTGCCGTGAGGTGAATATATTCTGATGCAAGCTGAATATGTATCCATGGAGACTATAGATTGACAAGTAAGGACTTTTTATATGTATAACCATGGATAGAGGGATCTGTGGATAGAAAAGAAAGATCAGAAGAAAAGGAAATGGTCAGAAAATGCTTTTAGTTTTTCACTTGTCTTCATATTAGTCCGGAGACCAACATGATGTAATATTATGTGCAATATTTGTAGATACGAAGTAAATTCTGGAATGATACATATTTCTATCAGTAGACACTTAATATTTTCTAGATGAATCAACTACGGAAGAAGTGTTAGCAAGTTTAAGTCCCTTCTTGTCTAGTAGCTTTAGTGGTACCATGGCTGCTTTGCAGAGTTAACAGTTTCCACTAATTTTCAGACTACTACATAGATCCATTACCCTGTGAAGTACACCAAGCTGTTCTTTGGCAAACCATGCAAATGAGTGCAGAATACACACTTCTTGTGTATCTACAGCTGTTTGATGCCTGTTCAAGCTCATTTTGATACCATGATTCTAAAATGATGGTGAAAGAAAGCAAAACCCTTCTGATATTTTTAGAAAATTAAGACAATAAGTGCTTGGAAATTAAACTAAGGAAAGCTATGGACTCCTAAGAGAGCTTTCCTGTTCTAAGTCATAATAAAATTTTAAAATTTCAGCATTGAACAGGGAAACAATCTGAAATTAAAAACAAATGAAGATTTTTGAAATTTTATCATTTTCATAATTTAAACTTCCAAAAATTTGCATTTCTAGGGTCTTTATATTTTAAAACAATTCAAGTGAGAATTTTTTCAGACTGAGCACTATCTCATTTTAATGTTTCAAATAGTAATATATCTGATAATTTAAGAGTTGTCTTCTAGTGTTTTCTTTAAAATAGAAAATTTGCTGAAGCTGACAGTCTTCTTGGAAAATCCTTGATTTTGGTGAATTAAGATCATCATTCTGGTAATGTAGAATTTGCTTTCAGCAGTCATGTTTTTCTTATATTGGATATGCATACACTGCAAATCAATGGATTGACTGTCCTGCTCATTATGTGTTAGCTATCAAGGCCTTTTGAGATAATGTTTATGGATTTGAATTCTATGAATATCTTCCTCGAGGAGGCAAAGTGACAAACTGCATGTGAATGAGGGATTAGGATGGAAAGCTTTGTATAAGGAGATGGGAGATTCAAATTAGGACAACGGTCTATACCTTTATTTAAGAGGGGAATGTATTTGTATATAGTAAGGAGTCTAAAGAGAAGGAAGTAATGAGGTTGCAGAATTATTATAAATAAGAACAAGATCAATTTTGATAAATTTTAAAAACTATTATTTTTGTTTCAATTCTGTTTGTTATTGGCTTTTTCCTTCCCTTCCCTTCCCTTCCCTTCCCTTCCCTTCCCTTCCCTTCCCTTCCCTTNATATGTTACCATGGAAACTCTATGGGTCAATTCTTTAATTTTTCATAGCATTTGTGTTTGGGTCGCTGGTTTATCTTTTTTTCTTTCTTCTTTCTTCTTTCTTCTTTCTTCTTTTTTCTTTTTTCTTTTTTTCTTTTTTTCCTTTTTTCTTTTTTCTTTTTTTCTTTTTTTTTTTTGCCTTGAAACACTATTGAGGAACATTAAAGAAAATGTGCTGGTTAATTTCTTATATAACATATTTGAGTTTTGATAGAACATATTTGAGTTGCTAGAAAGAAGATTATTATTGTGAATGACATCTCTGTGGAAGAACTAAAATTCAATATGTAAAGTAAGGTTAAGGAAAACTCAGATTAGGTAATTATTTCAGCCCTGATTCTGGAAATATTCATAAATATGTTCAGTTGTGTTAATATCAGGAATCTTTTGAGAGTCTGTAGAACATTCACATGATTATATTAAAAAGGGCTTCTGAAAAAGAAGGACAAGAAATGACCATCTTCATTCTCACCAACCACTGGTGACAGTGTTGTTGAGAACCATAGGGAGCAGTGAATTAGCTATGAGATGAGGAATCAGGAGTGCTGGGCATATGTACAGTGTCATAGCCATTATCTAGGAGGGTTATTCAACCTGCGGGTGTGTAAGTTGTGCCTGTGGGTTAATAAGATTAAACAATAAACAAAGACTCTGAGGCTTGGTTTAACAGAATTTCTTCATTACATATTATTATTATTATTATTACTAGTAAAACAAATATATACTACAAGTTGCTACAAAATTACCATGGGTTAACAACCACATACTACACACTACTACTGAAATTCCACTAACAAGTATATATTTATGATTATTTACCCATTTATGTGCCTATACATAAATTATGTGAGATGTTTATTATGTGACATTCACCAAAACTGCTCCAAAGAGTGGAGCTGATGATGAGTTAGTCTCTGTTTACAGATGATCTGCACTATGGAGCCCTAAGTCAGCCAGCTGTCCTTGTTAAGTTTCTTGTCTGTCTGGGTGGTCTCATGCAGAGAAACTCTTGAAGAGAAGCTCTCTCAGATGAGCTTATTTAGTATAGATAGCACACTACTTTTATACCTTTTGGTGCATACACACAGTGGGATTAGGACAAAAGTTCCCAAAAGACTTGTCGGCTTTCTATTTCTGGAAGGTCAGTTCCTTCTCAAAATCTCTTCATTTTGTGCCTATCAAAGTTGCTTTGAACAGTAAACTACACATTATCCAAGCTGGTCAGGCATGTCTTGGGGCTCTCAGGTAAGTATGTAGATATCCTTCTCTGTCAGTATATTTACTGGAGCATCTTTGTTGTGGCTTTACCAGCAAATCTGTATTAATATTTGTGGGCACAGCAGAATGTATCGGTTCTGTACAAGAGCCTCTTTAAGACAGAAAACAGGAGAAAGAAGATCAGCATGTCTTCTCACATGTGATACCAGGCAGACATGAGGTCAACTAACAGAGATCTGATATGAGTAGAAAAGCCTAAAAATTCTTCAGGTTACATGGTTGTAGATTAATAAGTAGTTGAGGTATACTAAGGCTGGTTTGCAGTCTATTGGATGGATAGTAACTGTTTCAGTGGTGGTGGATGCATTATTATTTATTTGAATTCATAGCAGTACCTTCATTTTCTGTTGAAAATAAACAATAAAAAGTTCCTTCTCTAAAAGCTTTCAGCCAAAATGACTGAAAAGGGATGGATAAAATGGAGATTGTTGAAGCTAAAAACGTATTACACGAATACTGATTAACCTGATAGTAGTCATACTTGCAAATTACTCAAATAACCATAATCTAGCTTTTCTGTGAGCTTCATAGCTGGGAAGAGTTTTAAGGACCTTGAATTTATGTTCATATTCCCTTTGTAGTTGCAGTGCACAGTGCATAAAAATAAGTTATGCTATTTTCACTGTGTGAGAAACTGCCAATGTGTAGCTATATCAGGCAGCAGCAATAACCATCACCACTGGCTAACTCTGGCAGATGTTTTTGCTGTCAGCATTGTCTTTTAAAATAAAAACCGTGTTTGCTGAAAGCACTCTCTTCTTCATTCTCAAGCCACCTTGATATTTCTGCTTGGCTTTCTGTCTTGATAAGTCCATTGGGAGTGGACCTTAAGGAGTTCAAAATTCGATATGGATCCCTTGTGGAGGTACAATCAGAGTTCATATATCTCTAACTCCTCCAAAGCCCCTTTGTCTCAGAGGAAGTGTATATCTAAAAATGCATGGCTGTTTCTAAATCTTTTTAAGTTTTGTGCTTTCTCTAAAGCCATAATTGTTGCACAGAAAGTACAAAACAGAATAAGCTTCAGCATCATGGGTGTGTCTGACATTATATAAAATAATCAACGGAATGGCTGATGAAATGTTGGTCAAACTAAAACTAACTAAAACTAGGGAAACGGGTCTATAATTCTTAAACAGAAAAGCACTACATTAAATGAGAAAGGCGTAGGAGGACCGGATCTAAATAGGAGGTGGAATATTCCATAGTAGTCATTCTTCTTGTCAACATTGCTATCTAAAATAAAGACCTCTGGTAAACTGGATTATCTCTGCCTTCCTCTGTATCCCCTGATATGATTAACATTACAACATTTTAGAAATTTTGTGCTGGAAAAGGGGAACACACCCTACTAAAAAAATTATAGTTAGACTAATGAAGCCTGAACAGTCTAACCAGTGTAATTGTTCTTAGCCCAATTACACTGATACTTACTCTTACTGTCAACATAACACACAGACTTCCTAGTATCTAACCTTTTCCTCCAGTCACCCTTAAATATCACTCTATCTCAATGTCTACTGCTTCCAGAAGAGTAGGGAGGGAGTTACAGCAAGTCAACAACATCTTGAATCCTTTACAGAGAAATATGTGAGGTTTCTTCTTCCTCACTCTTGGG
Source organism: Pavo muticus (assembly GCA_016647715.1). Taxonomy (NCBI): domain Eukaryota; kingdom Metazoa; phylum Chordata; class Aves; order Galliformes; family Phasianidae; genus Pavo; species Pavo muticus. The sequence goes on along the minus strand of JACDJE010000157.1, from coordinate 1,111,788 downwards.
TACATTTAGAATTATTGGCTTCCAAGGCTGTACCCCTTCAGTGATCAGTAACTGACCATTGTGATTTGTGTTTACAATTTGGAGTACTTGATATCATACACCACCCTTGCTTTTCTGCATTGCTTTTTTTTTTCCCCCCCTCCTTTTCTTTTCTTTCCTTTTTTTCTTTTTTTTTCCCCTTAGGGTTATAGACAGTTCACACCACACTGATATGTTATTCCTATCCAGTAATTAACATGCTGTTACACCAGGTAACTGCTCAAAGCTAAAACAATTGTAGAAACAAACCAAATTCAGGTAAAGGTAATCCCATATCCTGACACTTGTCAGTATTAGTAAAAGCCTGTAAGAGTAAAGCATATTTACTGGGCTGTTTCAAAAAATATTTAGTCTTATCCAGGATTTTCCATTGCTTGTTCTTCTATATTTCAGTCTGAACTTACACCATATGACTTCACTTGAGAAAATTTATTATAATTCTTGGGGAGCTGGATCTCAAATAAGAGAATCTGTATCCAAAGATTTTAATAGAATTAAAATAGAGAGGAAAAAGTAAACAGGAAATTGCACAAGAAAAGAAAGTACAGTATGATTGTGTCAGTTGTTCAGTAACAGTATTTCTTTTGAGCTTGGCACACCTGAACAGAAAGTAGCATATTCATTGTTGATGTAACTCTGGCTAGTCTCACGCAGATAACTTGGTGTTTGTCATTCTTAAAATTCCATCACTCACAGACACATGATAAATTTTCTACTCTAATATCATTAACATGATAATTGTTTTTCCTCTGCATCATGGGTTTTGAATTCTTTGGCTATAAATGCACTCAAGACCTAATGCTTTTTTCCTTCTGGGAAAATGTACATAGTTTTGATATATTAAAGACTTTGTTATTCCATAAAGAAAACTAAAAAAAAAAACATCAGCAACAGAACTTCATGAAATTTACATGAAATCTTCCAGATTTAGCATCTGCAGTAAGGAAGAAGCCCATCTGTGAATCCAAAGGATGTATCTTTCTCACTCAGCTCTCCTCTTTTTTTCCACATCATGAAAACATAACCACCTTCTCTTCCCTCTCCAAAAGGAAGAAGCCAAAACAACAACAACAATAAAAAAAAAACTTTATAAGAGACAAATAGTATTATTTTTTTTAATTTCCTGATTTCCTGAATAATGTCAGAGGGCTAGGTATTTATTGCCAACAAAATTTGATGCAGGGCACCTTACAAGCTTCTAAACATTCTACTTATGGTGCAGGATGCAGAAGAGATGAAATGAACCAGACTGAGATTGCCTTCTACTTCCTCATTATTTCAGGGAATTAACTGGCCTGGCCAGAGTCCTCATTCTAGGGCCCCTCAGTTCTGGAGGTCAAGATTAGGTGTGCTTACAAAATGGAAGAATCTTTTGTCATCTGAAGTTTTTACCCAGGATGGAAAGGCATAAACCTAGCCTGCAAGAAGCACACATATGCATACATGTGTCTAAAAAGTCTTATACAGAAATTTAAATTTGTTCAGCTTCCCACAGTGCTCCACACTGAAGCAATTCAATTCAAGCTCTTTAGGATTAAAAAGTCTTCATAACATATGTTAAATGAGATGCCAGCAGTTTTCTATCATTATTACAAGTTCCTGAAGATTCTGTGATGGATTTTATTTTTATTAATATGGTCCAGAAACATGATTGTATTTTTCTCTTTTGCCCTTATTCTATATATGTTTATAAATTATTGTAAAGTAATGAACACCTGGCATAATGCCAGAGTCAATTTTACTAGACCTCATTACTGTGTAGGCACATGAGCACATGAGCATATATATGTATATATATATATAAACATACTCACTCACTGATGTTTCACTTCAGGAATTATTTTCAAATTGGGTTCCGTTTTCTCTCCCTGATAAAATTGAAACTTCGAACCTGGCACTGTTTTTTGTCTGCACTGGAGGCAATGATCCTTCTACAGAGCTTCACTTATTTCACACGAGGGTAGCAGCCCTCCTGTATGTCACTACATAATCAAGTAGAAATCTATATGAACTGCCTAAGTTTTCTGACAGATAAAAGTTGTTCCCATTCACTGTACAAATACAAACATAGCGGCCTGTTTTCACATTAGCTTGCAGATTTCATGTTTGTTTTATACAACTGAAAGATGAATTTCTTGCTCTGCTAAAAAACAAGAAAAGCAAACAAAAGTAGGTGAGAGGCCTTCATTAAAGAGAACTGCTACAATTAATTAATGATCAAAAGGGAGGTGTTTCCATCCAAGTTTTTAACGTGATTTTCTTGTATGTGAATACTCTGTAAGATCTTTCCTTTGTAAATCGGAAATTGAATGTGCAGTGGTGACATGCATCATCCTTTCAGACAATAACCAGCATGTGGTTTCACAAGCTGGGGTCAGCTCAGCTTGTAGTAACTAGATGTCAATTATTTTCCTTGGAAACAACAACTGCTGGCAGCATTAAACTCCTAGGCTTTCGTAAGAACACAGTGCATTACCTTGTGAAGATGGGAATGATATCGCCTGTTACTATTGCAGATAATGTTTGTCTAATGCATTGGAAACATACTTCTTTTCATCTGCTGCATGTCTAACCTTTTTTGTTTGATTGACGAGGCTGTGTAAAAGAAGGTGCCAGGATTACTGAATCATTCCTGATGAATGGTGATATCAGCAACAGCAATTTTTTTTTGCTTAAAATGTTGCATAGTGTTCAGCACAGAAAGGAAGTATAGTAACAGAGGTGGAACCACAAAACACAAATCAGACTCAAATAACCCTAGGATTTATTGGCATTTCTAAAAGACGTAAGTTTTGGAGATACTGTTTATAGAGCGAGTCAAGTACAGAAAAGAAAATGTAGGTTAAGTTCCCGTTCTATTTTAAAGCCAGTTTCAAATTAATTTCCTATATCTATTTATTATCACTTAGTTCCAGGGATTAATCTAGCTGCCTAGCTATAATTTTTCAAAAGCTGATGTTTTTGAAGAAGCTAGAATGTTTCTATTTCATTCCTTAATTATTGCTATCATGAAATATATTTTTATGTATTTTTATGTGCTGCCATCATAATTCCAGTTAATGAATTTTCTGCTGAATAAAGTATTGATAGAAGCAGCCACACCGGACCTCAAATTAATTATTTCAGTTTTAGTGTCAAATTAAAAATGACTTAAATATTGAAAAAATGATGGGAAGTAAACCAGTAATCTCTATTATTTCTACTGTGTTTAGAAAATTATTAAATGTCAATAACACATCTTCCAGCACCCTTTATGTGCTCAGACAGCAAAATCCTTACAGTACTGCTTGGCTCTTCCACATGTGCGGAGGGAATCACCCAAGCTGTCTGGAATAATGTAACAAGTTGGAGGAAGAAGCTGAGAAAAGATGGAAAATCTAGCAGGCTAAATTCATACTTCTTGGTAACAGAAGAGAATCCAGCTAACAAATTCAAGACTGAGCCTTTCACACTGTTTTCAAAGAAAGTCTCAGAATAAGGACAACAAGCTTTGAAATCTGCTTTGGAAAAGATTGTGATAAAATAGATGATAAATCTTTATCATCTACTTATAAACTTTTTTTTTTTTTCATGCAGATCACAACATTCAGAACTCCTATAAGAAGGGGTATTTTCTTTCTTCCCCTTCAAGGAACATTGAAAAAATTTTGTAGGTGCAATAATTTTCTTTCACAAGTTGATATTCTTTTACTCTGTTAATTCTAACAATATCCTAGAAACATGAAAAGATTGATTTTGTCCTTCTATTTGTAGTATTTATATATCTGTATTTTTAATCTTTCACTCCTTCTTGATCTCGTTACTAAAATCCTTTATAAAAAGTACGCATTTATTAAACTCCCTCAAATTCTGAGGTATGTTTTATTTTCTTTCATGCTTTCTAACAGAGCAGAAAAAGTAACTTGAAAAAGTTTGATTGCCTGGATTCATAGCAAGAAATTTCCATACCATTTAAAAAGGTTAAAAAAGGAAAAAAAAAAAAAAAAAGGAATTGTTCTAGATCTCCAAAAGCGCACACAAATTTCAGGTACACAACTGTTCACTAAAACCATTTACAGATGCAAATACCTATTTAAGAACATAAGTAACAATTGAATCACCTGCTAGCCAAATGCTTTGACGAATGTTATACCACTCCCCTAGCTAACCATTAAAATAGGATGCCATTTTTGTGCTGTTTTTTTTTTCCTACGTATAACCAAAAATAAAGTAGTAGTAATAGCTGTGGAAGTTTAGAAATGGTCATAAAAACTATTATAGGATAAAATTCTAAACTGGTCAACACGAAAAGGTAGGTGACAAAAAGAACAGAATGTTTGTGCATGATCCTGTAAAACTGAAGACTTTTATTTTACTTGGTGTTTTTCACAATTGCTTCCCACAAGATTATATAATTTCTCTTCATATAAGCATAAGACTTGTTAGTATAAAGAATTATAAATAAATAATTCTCAGTCAGGAAATGCTATCACCCACTGTTTGACAGTAGCTGATATGAGTCCTAAAGCTAATAAGATATACAGTAATGCTAATTCAACTTTCAGCAGATTATGGCTTAGAAGCCTCTTAATTTATGAATGCTATCTTTATTTGAAAAATTTAAATAGTCTTTACTTCATTAATGTCTGTAATTGCTTTTTGTATCTATTTACAATTGGACATAAGCAACTTCTATGTGCTACAAGACTCTTCCATGACCTACCTGCAAAGTGAAACAATTGTTTACTTTTTCTTTAAAACTTTGTGCAGTGGTTTATTTGCACTAGTTTTAGAGATTTCATTAACAGAAATATTGATCGATCACTTTTTCCACACTTCTCATGATTAGATAGTTATTACAACTCCCTCATTTTTTCTATTCGAAGTCAATATATCCTCAATATAGCTACTTGCAGACTGATGCCCAGCTAACACAACTGTTTGCTGACTAGTGCCTGCTTTAGCAACACAGTACCTAGCTATCAACTAACCAAAGCTCAGCTCATTCTTAAGGAGCAGCCCAAATCCTCAGAGCTTTATAGTTTTCTGCATTTTGTCACATGGCATAGAATAACCCCTTGCCTAATTCAGGCTGGCTGTCCTGGCCTCACCCCAGCCCCTGCTGCCCTACCATAAAGATAGTGGCTCTTCACGTCTTGTTTTAGACGTGGTCTTGTTGTTCAAGAATAACCAAGATGCTGGTGTCTTATTAATCCCATCTCAGGTGAAACCAAGATGAGGTAATTACTCTTTCTATTTTTTTCTCCAAATTATGTGCTAGTTAATGCTCAAGATGCAGGTACATTGGAGATTTATAAGGTTGTATAATGATTGTATGTGTTTAATCTTCTATTATTTTCTGCATAATTCTGCACTTTGACCACTGGGTGATCAACACTGTTTACAAGTACTGTCAAATCTCTTTCCTGTGTAGATTAGGTAGCTTGGAGCATGTCATCCAACACATATGTTTGGGGATGTGTATTACTTTGAATTTATCATTCTTCAGTATCACCTGCCACTTTAACACTTGGTCTCTTGATGTTGTTATATTCTCTGCAGTTCTTTAGAGTCAGCTGCTTTTATTTTTATGATCCTCAGTAATTTAGAATCACTAGGAAACTTTGCCATCTCACTAATTACTGATTTTAAGAAATGGATGAGTAGAAACTTAACAGCAAAGTTTTGTTACCGTTAAGCAAGATATTCTTTACTTGCAGTGCTGTGGTAGCATTGAGATAACTCTCCAAGAATGTTCCACCAGTCAATCGTTCATGAACAGGTTATATTTTCATGTTTTCCATATTCATTACGTTCCCAAATTCATTAACCTATCCACCCCTAACGACTGCCTAACAGACATAGCTTTATTTGGCAATCTTCAATGTTATCTAGCGTCCTCCTAGCATCGTGATGGTCCACTGTTAGTCCTTGGGGGTTGTCTATTTCATCCCAACACTCCTTTTGTCGCAAAGATTACTGTGGAATGAAAGGACAATCGAGAATTCTTTGCACACACAGATACTGAAGACAAAGGGGAGCATCTTAGTGCTGTCTGTCATGTTTAGGCATTCCGTTGTTTTTTTCTTTTGCCTTGTTAAAGAAGACCAGCCTTACATCATGTCTCCCCATCTACAGTGCTACATCACAGTTATCATCCACAATATCCAAAGACTACTGTGGTGTTGCAAGCAGGCATTAACAGAATATTTTGTGTAATCAATTCTTCAAATCATTATCCTTTTCTACTTTTTTTTTTCAATAAGGTGAATAGCAGAAATCCAGTCACAAATTCCTGTGGTGTATGCCTGAAAAGTGGTCATTTACTTGCTACCTCTTCTGTCCTTTAACTGACTGTTATTCTGTAAAAGATTAAGAACCATTGCTGAGTGATCTTGCCTTAAGTTTTTTACTGTTAACATATAAATTTTAAATACATAATCAAATCTGTATTGAGTGAAAATTGATTAATGATAGTAGTAATGTGACAATAGGGAATTCTCAGTATTTCTGCTTACCTAGTGCCTTTCTAAAGGGGGCACAGTAAGTACAAAACTCTTTTTTCTTAGGCTATAGGTTTTGATGAGATACCATAACCCTAATGTCTTAGTCTTTGAGAATGTTTTAGCTAGGGGAACAAACTCTGGTCCTTCTTTTTTTTTTTTGTAATCTGTCACTGACCCATTTATACAAACAAAAAAATCCTGTTTGAAATGCAGAATCTAGAAGGATGATTAAATTAGTGTTCTGGATTTAGCCACTGCTATGGGGATTTTAGGGACAGAAGTAGCTTTAGTTCCCCCAACAATAACAAAGCATGGTTCTTGTTATGGAGTAATCATAGTTAATTTTCTATATAGGACAAAGTAGTCTTATTCCTTCACGTTACATTCTGTTCATTACTTATTGCTTGCCCTGTGTTTATCAGCATTCTAATTTGTGCTTAATAAGAAAGGTTCTCCTACTTCCCCCAATGGCATTTAATTGAAGTGAAGGTGACCAGCAGGTGGTTTGCATAAAATTTCATTAGCCTCTTAGATTGCTTTTTACACCTTTATGAAAGAATGCTTCATTACCATGCAAATGGTCATTGCCCCTGTTTCCATGCTAATCGCCACATAACATACACATCACAATGTCGTACTGTCTAAGATTTATACGATTAATTTCCAAGTTATAACTATATGCTTAACAGCGGAATAGTAGCTATCATAGAATCATAGAGTTGAAAGGGATCCACAGAGATCATCAAGTTCAGCTCTTGCCTCCACACAGAACCACCCAAAATTCAAACCCTATGTCTGAGAGCATTGACCAAATGCTCCTTGAACTCCGGCAGCTTTGGGCCATGCCCACTGCCCTCTGATGAAGAAACTTTTCCTAACACCCAGCCTAACCTGAATCTGATTCAGCTCCATGCTGTTCTCTTGGGTCCTGCTGCTGTCATCTGAGAGCAGAGGTCAGTGCTGCCCCTGCTCTCCCTCTGTGAGGAGCTGTAGGCTGCCATGGGGCCTCCCCTCACTCTCCTCCTCATACTCTTCCGCTCTGGGCTGAACGAATAAGGGGACCTCAATTGCTTCTCCTATGTCTTACCATCCAGACACCTTTACCATCTTCACAGCTCTCCTTTGTGTGCCCTCTAATAGTTTTATGTCTTCTATTGTGGCACCCAAACCTGCACAAAGTGCTTGAGGTGAGGCTACACAGAGTAGAGTAGGACTATCTTTTCTCTCATTCACTGACAAGTGCTGGGCTTCTTGCACCCCAGGGTATGGTTGGCCCTTTAGAGTGCCAGGTCACGCCATTGAATGGGTTTCAACTTGTCTTCAACCAGAACCCCCAGATCACTTTCAACAGGGCTGCTCTCTAGCCTGTTGTTTTTTAAGCTGTACATATATCCAGGATTTTCCCAGCCTGAATGCAGAATCTGGCAGATTCTCTTGTTGAGCTTAATGCACTTGGCGATTGACCAGCCTTCCAATCTATCAAGAACTCTCTGCAAGGCCTCTATGCATTTGAGGGAGTCAACATATCCTCCCAATGTAGTCTTATCCAAGAACTGACTTGGTATACCTTTATGTCCTGCACCTGAATAATTTTTGAATATATTAAAGAGTTCTATTTCATAAAATTCATAAAATATTATGCCATTAAGGAGATCCAGTACTACTTAGATAGGAAAAGAACCAAGGAAAATGCATTTGTTTGATGCTCCTATCCTCTGAGATAAAATAAAAAAGAAAGATTATTTCTTTCCAGCTTTAAGATAACACTTAGACAACTCTAAGGTCAAACTCAGTACAAGAACTGGTATCAGCTTTCATTTCATTTCCTTTGTTATATCTGGTGAATATGAATAAATGAAGGCTTTTTTTGCTTATGCATTTGTAACCCAATAAAACTTGTAATTTTCAAGAAGTACTATTTTCATTAATTTTTAAAATAAGATTTTTTTTCTCATATTAATTGTGTTCTACTCTTATTTAAATATCAGAAGATAGTTTTCATTTTAAGTATAATTTCTAGCTTGTACTGTAAGCAAAATTTGATTACTGTGCTATAGATACTGGCACAGCCTGGCTACTTCCAGCACTTCCATCATGCAGTTTGCATCTTCTCATCTAGAATTCTAATATATTTATGGAAATGCTCAGAAGTAACTTCTGAACGCATGTTCTGACAATTACTTTGGAGTAATAGAAATAATGTGTATAGGGAAATACTGCAAAAGTAGAGGTTTGTTGGTTTTTTTTTTGTTTTTTTTTTTTTT
>JACDJE010000157.1:1047224-1093435 GCA_016647715.1 Pavo muticus | reverse complement strand
GCTACAGCTTTCCTCTATCTCCAGAATCTTCATTGCTCATTTACGCTGCATTCCTGGTAACTTTTTCAACTTACCTGAAGGGTACTTCTGTTGAGTAGAGACACTCCAAGGCAAAATCAATCTTCCTAATGGTGGAGAGAATTGCGCCACCTCAGTTGGTATTACAGGTTATTTAGCATAAACATATGTGTTCCCATTAAGGGCCATCCACATTCAACTAAAATGAGTCACTTGTGTAAGAAGTTTTGTTTATAAATCTGAGACTAATTTCCCCAGTCTATTCAGTATGTGTCATGCGGTATAAAATTGAACAAATGTCAGTGTGCAGTCTCACAATATATTTCTCTGAGAGCAAAATGTAAAGTCATTATGCAGTATATTTCTCAGCAAAATTGTAAATAAATAGAACATGAAAAAAATAAAATCATTTCTAGGTGAAGACCTTCACTACTTATCTCTAAGTTAAAAATGCAATTATTTCTTTAATAACAACAACCCACTGACATGAAAGGTATATTAATATACAGTTAATACAGATTGTATTAATTATGTGCTCTTATAATGACCTGTTGGTTAAAAGGCTTCATTCCCAGAGGCTTTTATAGCTGACTAGATGCTCCACATGCACACGACTGTGCTGTGGTTGCCCTCATCTGAAAGAAGGCTCTTTTAGTTTCACGCAACAGAAAGATGAAGTCATTCAGGTTTTCTATTTCCTCCTTTTTTTCAAGCCAGTGTCTCTTTCATCTGTAACAATCAGACAGGAGAGTTTTGCATCTCAGAAAATGTTTAGTCTACGTTTTGGCTGCTTTTTATTTGATAAAATCTGGGAATTTCAGCCTTCCTTAGCATGCTGAAGCCTCTAGCAGCGTTCATCCAGCTGCATCCAGCTACATCTGTGCTGTAACCACAAGATGGCTGAGTTGGAGAGGGCAGGAGGAGGGGAACACTATGGGTATGCAATCCTGGCATCCTCGTGTCCCCTGCCCTGCAGCCTTGCAGTGTATTACACATATATAGTCCCCAGTCATGCTGCTGGTAAAAAAAGGTGCAGTGTCTCATAATGAGCTCTCCCCATGATCTAGCTGTACAAGGCTCTCTCGAATACCACCTAAGAACTTTGCCCGACTCCTTGTATTAGTAGCATTGTTAGCAAGGCACTGCTAGCATTAGTACTGTTAGAGTTAGGGTTTCAACAGCAGTATCTGTATAGTTTGGAAGGACTGCTTTTCATCTGACCACTCTGATGTATTTCTTGAAGGGGTGGGAGGAAGAGAAGAAGAGGCATTACAGGTCTGGGCTGTTCTGTTGCCTCTTAAAAATTTAGCACATCTGGGCTGTTCAGTATCTACCAGCAGGGAAAGACTGGGCTTGAACAGCTGCCAGCAGGGACAGCCATGGGTCAATATGACATCTGATATGTGGTCTATAGCACTTGTATATGATGTTGGTTAGTTCACTATACTGCATTTAACCAGTGTCATTTTTTACCTGGTAAATCTGGATCTCTTGGCGGTTGTGGTTACAGTAGTCAAGGGCAATGTCAGACCACAGACTCTGACGAAAACAGTGCTCACAAGCCAGGCTGCTGAGAGAGGGACTGCAAACATTCTGGCCTCTGCTGTGATTATATGTGTTGCCTTCTTCAGTGGGTCTCATGTGGAAAACTTCTGAGTAGCAGACACTTGCTAATGTGACCACAGAGGAATACTGAAGGTGTGCTGCTGGCACAAGGTTTTCGTGGCATTGAAAACTGGTCTGCTTGGAAGATAAGCCAGGGCCATGTATTCAAAGAAGCTGAGATCTGATGATGAGGTGAACTGAACTTGCCTCCTGCGATAAGGACAGAAGCCAAGAAAAATTCCTGCTGCGATCACTGCTGGGTATACACTCACTCATGAAGTATGCTGGGTTGCACAGAATGGCACTGGACCAGTCAGGAGGCTTAGGCTGGGCAGCTAAGTCACCACTGACTGAGCCTTAAGACCTAGACTGATGAGGCCTTTACGTACTGGTAGAGATAATATAAGAAAACAGTGTAGGAAAAGACAGTGGGATTCCTTTGTATTGAGCAATTAATTCTGACACTTTCTGGGTAAATCTGATCACTTTCACACAGACAATGACACCCTTATATGCCATCAATGAATGTAGTTTAAATGGTTATAATAATTCCTGTTATTCCTGTAATCCATATAGAACTTTATATGACAGAATTTGATGTCAGTTTTGTAAAGGGGAGTCTTAAATAAAGATATTATATACTCGAATAAAGCTGTTAAAAACAATGACAGCTGTCACAGTTATAAAGTCATTCAGAAAAGCAGGGTTGTACTTCTGTGATACATTTTATGATACAACTTTTAATTACATGATCACACTTTTTAGCAAAGAATGCTTGCGTCACTGAATAAATAGTACCAAGTCTTTTCTATAGAGGAATCAGAGTAATATATTCAAGGCATGTGTTTCCTGCAGTTGCACAGAAAGTACTCTAAGATCATGCAGTTAAAGACTATCATAATTCATATGTTGAATAGGCAACTTCAATTATGACACTGCCTAACTTTCTAGTATTGAATTAAAAGTTCTTAATGTACTCATAAAATAGCTTTTTGTGTGCGCTTATTTCCTACTTTGGCTTTCTTTTGTTTGGTTTACTTTATTATGCAGTCAGAATGAATTTAGTGTGTCTAATTAGAACATATACAAGCCAATGTCATCTTTAGCAGTGGAGGTTTTTCAGTTTAAATGTGCAATAATTAAGAGCAAATGGGGGTGAGTACTTAAAATAATGACAGCTCAGTATTTTAAAATGTTGGGATACAGTTGTTTGGTTACAGTGAACAAGAAAAGAAAGCTGGAATTATGCCAATAAAGACATACTCACTGAGAAATTTACTTTTATCTCAGAGATCAAAGGAACATATGATCTTCAGCAAAAAATTGGATTGAAAGTGATGAAATTATAATGCATATTGCAGATGATAAGCAAAGTAATTGTTTAACAGTTTGCAAGAAGTTAAAGAGCTTTTTTAAGAGAGCAAATGAAGACAGAGTATCCCAAGCACATGGTTTTAGTTTGACAGAGACTAAGACTTGTAAAAATAATGACCACTAGATAAATTCTTGAACTGAAACCATACTCGTATAAAAAATCAGGGTGTACTGTTGCCTAATTGGCACAACTGGGGTGTTGTGCCAATTAGGCACAACTGGTCTAATCTTAGTAATGACTCTTTAATAGGTATGGACAATAAAAACAAAGGAATGAAGCACACAATTAGTATAATGAGTTAGCCTGTTCAACCCTGACTCTTGGCAAGCACTTACCCTAATATTTTCATTATGCACTCTTTCAGATACAATTCATGTAGGAGGGTATGCCATCTTTCTTAACAAAACAGCTTGACCATGTTTAATATTTATTACACAGGTTAGTCAAGACTATTCATGCATAGAAGAGAGGGCCACAGTTTTCACATTTTCTTCCATTTTCTTCCTGCATGAAGCCAGAATGAGAAATTGTTGTACAGGGGCCAATACTCCTCCGAGTATTATGCCACTGATGGAGCTAATAAAAGACATAAAACCATCCTAAAGCTTACAGAGGGTTGAGATACGAGAGCATTCTAAAGCAAACCTCCTATGCCTCTGCAGAAAAAGGAGATTTAAAGTAAATCCAGGGTTCTACATCAGCAAACATAGACGACATACCGCTATTGACTCAGAGGGTTGTTCCTACTTATGCTAAAAGTTAATTTGTCATCAAAGCACTGTTCAAAAGTTTCATCTCCCACTGTTGCACGAAGAAATAGAGTTAAGGATTAAATTTATTTTCTCTTTACCTTGATTTATGTGTAGTTCTGTACTTCCGAAGGACTTGGGATTTGCTCATAACAGCATGAGCTTCTTTACATTACAGGACTTTCTACTATATTCCTAAAAGTTTAAAGATGAGTTGAATTATTAAATCTTAATAGTGGCTACTGTCTTCACAGAAGGAATATACATATTATTCATAAACTCTCACCAGACAATAATTTTGTTTGTGGTTTGTTTTAAATGAGCTGTTTAAAATTCTGCAATTAATTCAGCGTACACGGCAAAAATGACAGATGGTTAAGATAAAGGAATTTAATGCCTTGTGGAAACAAATCAAACCATAATCAGTAACAGATGTTTTCTGCAAAGCCAGACTGTGCACTGCATGCGTATTCATATTACTTATATATGTACTGGGAATATGCATTTGTATGTATGTTTATGTGTATATCTGTCTGTGTCCATAAACATTAATTGACTACTCACCTCACAGAATGTGATGGTTGTGATGTTTCTTAGCACGGTAATGACTACACTTACTCTTGTAGTCATACAAGAAAATTCTATCAAAAATAACTTCACACAGATAACACTTTTGGTGACTTGTTGATAAAGGCAAAATATTTGGCTCCAACTGTCAAGACAGAAAAAGTAAAAGTAGTGGTTTACAAAATTTTGAGAATTGTGGTAATCGGCCTGTATATTAGAGATTTAGAACAGCTATTATTGAAGAAGGCACCAATGAAGCCAAGCTAGTGTTTAATAGTAGTGAACATAGCTGTCACCTTATGGCTGAGCCTAGTCAGTTAGGCTCCACTATTACAGTCATGTATTTTCAACATTTCCTTTATCAAAATCATATATGTCACAGCACATACATTTACATACATTTTTAAACGTAACCTTTGTGGTCTTGCCAAGCATACCTAACAAGTACAACAGAGCTACAGAGCTATTTGGCATTACATGACACATTTTTTCACATCAGGCTGCAATCACCAGTGATAGTCATCTGTTGCCTTGTATGTGGCCAACCCTTTCTGCTCAGGGGAGGCCACAACTGAAATGATTCTTCATACATGCTTGTGACCATTTAAACATCACATGAATGAGCAAAAAAAAAGCACTGGTGAGTTCAGCTCGACTCTTGCTGGCTCCAAACACTGAATTTGAGAACCTAGACTGAATGTACACCCTGAACATGATCCAGGACTATATCTGTTTAATACCAACATTCATGCATGCTCTTCTGTTCACATCCCCCTTTTTTTACAGAAAAATGTTGTTCTCAGCTTGAAAGATGAGAAGTCAGGACTACAGAGGTATGTAAAACCTGGATGTGAACTGTAGACCCTAGGCTATGTGATTTCCTCTGCTGCAGGTTCTTTCAGCTCAAGTGGGTTTCGCTACTACCTCTGAAGATCTTTTCATCCGCATAAGTTGACATTGAATACCCATTTGTACTGTTGGAGAGAAGAAAACAGAAGTGAAAGATTTGATTTATATTCTGACACTTCTAAATCTGAAAAGCTCACTTGAGCTACACATAGAGTGCAACCTGCTATTTATCAGAAGAAAATAAAATCAGGTGGGAAGCACTTAATCAAAAATTCTTTTGAGGATCACAACACTCTATTTAAGTAAAGAACTCTTTAAAAGTGATTGTCAAATGCGTGAGTTAAAAATTATAGGTCTAATAAAGCACTTCAAGTATTTTGGATTACAGATACTTATATATTTATTTATCTATCACAGGAAAAATGTTCAGCTCTTACTTCAAAGAATTACTTTTGAATATCTTTATTCTGTGCTGTCTTTATATGGTTCGCCTGCTTTAAGATTATCTTGTCTTGGACCTGATTGTACTTGTGATGCACTGAGTAATCAAACCCTCAAGGAACTGAGGAAGGTTAAGTATTTCTCAAGTACGTAGTATCCTGTGATAAGAAGACTGATTTTATAGAGAAATATGTAGGTTGCTCTGAAAGTAATGCCTCGCATTTATTTCCATGGAAGCTACGACAAACTCAAAGAGCACAATAACAATACTTCGTAGGAAAATTCTCAGCTATAAAACACTATATTATACATAGTCATCACCATGAGCTATGCATTTTTCCACCAATGAACAAGAGCCTGCATACCATACTCATAAAATTTGCCCCAGTAGAAGTTGTTGCCACTGCTGAAATGCACCATCCACCGCAGCTTCACCATGCTCACATCTACTATTTGGTCTCCATAAGTGTTCAGTAGGCACCGATGAATGTCAATGGGAGCATATTTTCTGCATGGAGGAACCTAATTCCACTCCTCTGTTTCATACAGACTTCTATGTCAGATATCATTTAGTCAGACTATCCCTCTACTGCCATCTGTCATATGGCAAAAACATGCAATGGAATATTGGTGGGAGTATACCTCCAATGTATCGGGCCAACACAATAAAATTATGTTTAATATAATAAAAAGAGGCATCACTTTCAGAGCAGCTCTTGTAGTGTATAAGGAAGCAGTGTAGTTGTGAAGTCATTACCTCATTCAGGGTCTAAGAAATGTAGAAGGCTGAACTACATCTGCAGTCAACTACAAGGAATTGTTGCCCAACTTCAAAGAGAAATTTAATAGCAATACTCAAAATCAAGGACTGCAAAATCACAGAATTATTGCTTTAAATCAGTGGAAGATGTGAAACGTTGAATAGTGAGAGCTCATTGTCTCTGAGCTTGTATAACCAGCTCTTTCTGGCTCTTAGCCTAATGATTAGACCAGAAATTATGCTGCTGCGTGATGTGGATCCTATCTGGATTTCTAGCTTAGTTTTTGTCATGCAAAAGATGCTGTAAGGCTTTAAGTAATCTCAGTGAAATGAATAACTCATTTGAAAGTGAATGGAGTAGATACCTCTCTTCGGAACACTTAAAGATTTCAGAAGCCTACCTTAAAGTACCCTCACAAAGGGTCCTCTCAATTGTACTTGAATTTTTTACAAACATGTAGTCCCTCCAGATGGAATCTATTAGAGAAGATTTGAATCAGAGATATAATCATTCTGCTAGAGAACTTCTGATGTAAACAGACAATACTGACAAAAAGTAACAGTTCCACATGTGAATAAGTCTTGCAGACATTCAATCATGAGACTGGAATAGAATTCAAATCCTGTATTAGAAAGTGTTTGCAGATGCCCTGTATTCTGATTTATAGAATTTATAGATTGAGATCACTGTAAAAACTTACATTTACTGAATCTATAATATACTTGTACATGCTGATTTCAAACTAAAAAAAAAAAAAAAAAAAAAAAAAAAGATAGCAAAAGGAAGAAATAACATTATAATGCTGCATACAAAACGATGCAACTAACACCATAAGATAAGAAGCATCATCAATTAAATATAGTAATTAAAAGTGCTAAACTGGTAACCTGCAAGTTACCTCTTGGTAATTGAAATGTAACTTGTTTTTGACTGGGATAGAGTTAGTTCTCATAGTGGCTGGTATAGCACTATGTTCTGGATTTAGGATGAAAATGCTGGTAACAACCTACAACATCTTTATGTTTTAGTTATTGCTGTGCAGTGCTTGCATTAAGTAAAAGATTGATTGGCTGGTGGTAACTACATTGAAAATTATTATTATTAATTTCTTGTTTGGCTGCAACTGCAATTATCTTAAAGCACAAATCCTCTCACTTCTATTTATTTACTTTTTATTCTCTCTCCCATTCTACTGATGGGGAGTGAGCAAATAGCTGTGGTGCTCAGCTGCCTGCCAGGTCAAACCACATGTTACAATATTGCAGAAGAATGTTGTCCTTTCACTGCAGTAATTTTCAAGGAAATTACACACACCACAATCTTTGAGCCCCTCCCTGCCGCACTGGGCCTTTTATTGTGAGGTTAAATTCGGATAGGTTATGTGGTGAATCTGGGATGCTGTTTTCTGGACTCTTCTGTAGGATAGGTGGACTGCACTCTCCCATTAAGTAGCAAACTCTTACCTGCAGCCCACCACCTTCCCATTTTCCACTTTCATTCAGTGATCTAAGTGTAGGATGGAGCTGGTCACAGGATTCCTGGCACGTGGGGTAACAGAAATAACAGTATCACAGTGCAGTGTAAGCAGTAAGAAAAAGCCTGTTAGACTGGGGAGTATGAGCCAGGAGCTGACATGCTGGTGCTCACTTTCGAAGTTCAAGAATCGGACAGGCAGCCAATTGACTAATGGCATTCCTGTGTCTGTATCAGCTGAGATGCCTGCAAGAGAACAATAAAGCCTTTAGGGAAATGAGTACTGACTTAAATCACTGGCAACTAGGACCTGGTTATGGCTATTACTGTTCACTGCTTAGAATTCTTAGGTGTGATTCCATAAAGAAATTATCTAGTGATTCACTTGAATAACTTAGTGTAAACCTACTCATGTCTTTGTCAGCATATATAAATACACACATAGAGACACACAGGTTGCCGTGGAAGTAATACCTCCCATTTGTTTCCATTGAAGCTACAACAGATACAAAGAAAACAAAAAGACTGCTTCATGATAGAAAAAAATTCTCAGCTACAAGGCACTATTTTTCAACATAGTCACCACCAAGAGCTATGCATTTTTGCCAGCAATGAACAAGAGCCTGCACGCTGATCTTGTAAAAATCTGCATGGCCATCTGGAATATGGCTTGTCTTTCATGCTTCTTTTGCCATTGCTGAAATGCACCACCCACTACTTCACAGTGTTCACATCCACTGTTTGGTCTCCATAAAAGCTCAGCATCGATGAATATCAGTGAGTGCCATTTTTTCGTGCATGGAGAAATTTAATGACTCACCTCTGTCTCATACACACTTCCATGTCAGATATCATTCTGTCAGACTGCCCCTCTGCTGCCATCTGTCACACAGCAACAAAATGTAGTGGAATATTGGGAAGAAGGTTTGACACCTACTGCCATACCACCAATATCTGCCTCTGATATCTTGGGCCTATATTATAAAATTGCAGCCCTTGTAGCATGTATACATATATATGAGTACCAGTGAATTGTTTTATCACTTAAAATTAGTTCTACCACACTGCTGTTATTTCTACTACTAACTAGGACTGTTTGATCACATTTTTTTTTAGCAGGACAATTAGCGTGTTCTGAAATTGTATCATTAATAATGAAAATGGCTTTTTGTGTTGTTTTACACGGGCTTTTCTTTGGTAAAAAAATGTATATACTCTGCCATTTTATTAATAAAATTTGACTTTCTTCTCTTACATCATAGGTGCCAATCTTCTATCATATATCATATTCATTCTGATTGGCAATTGAGAACAAAACAACAGAGAGAGAAAATCAAATTAAATGGAAAAAATATTCTTGGTAATATTTATGCCTCTATCTGATTTTTTTTTTTCAAAATCTTCTCATTTTTTACAGACACTAATTTGGAGACTATAGAAAGTTAAACAAACAAACAAACAAACAAATAAACAACAGAGCTTATCACATGAAAATAACTACCAATTTTTGAAATATATAATGATAAAGTAGAAAACAAAACAAAATTTCTCAAGAGGATTTGAAACACCTTGCCAAGATTTTTTCTTTTCTCATTATACGGCATCTCTAAGAATGTGCAGAGAAACCAATAGTGCATCATTATCTCTCTCTTTATTTATTTATTTATTTATTTTATTTCACTTAAAAAATAATTCATAGTATCTTTTAAAATTTGCCCTCAAGGACAGAAAATCCCTTCTTGAACAAAAATAATTTTAGGATCCCAGAGGGCTCCTTTCCTTTGTATTGCTATTATCTTAAATTTAAATAAGTCTCTAAGTGATAAAGCTCATATTCTGCATTTTTATTTAAATGACTTTTAATACAATTATTTTTGCTAACTCACAATAATTTAAGAAGTGTGAAAATACCTTTTGTCCAAAGATTTTTCACATCAAAATGTAATCACTGTCTATATACCTCAGTAGGCACAGATTCATTCTACATTACCTATAATATAATTTGGCAAACTGGTGAGAGTTCATACAAGGAAATCCACATGTTATATGAGCATATACCTATACATTCAAGCATATGCACATACCTCTGCTGCTGCAGATTTTTATGAATGTAGCATTCAGATTCTTGTTCATTGCTGGTGAAATATGCATAGCTCATCATGATGTCCATGTTGAAAAATAGCATTTTGTAGCTGAGAATTTGCTCTATCAAATAGTGTTATTGTGTTCTTTGTATCTGTTGTAGTTTTCATGGAAATAAATAGGAGGCACTGCTTTCAGGGCAACAAATGTATACCTATATCTATGTAACCGAGGCTTCTTTATATTTGTCTGCTCTTTAAAATGTAATGATTGCTGGGATTTTCTTGATCATCAGATCAGAAAACATATTCATTAAAACAAACTGAAGTCTTGCACATTGGCAGCAGTATAATACAGATAAATTTGAATTAAAATTTGGAAACAGGAATACAGAGAACCTTTACATGGCATTATATTCCACTTCAAGTAGAAGCCTTTCAGACTTGGGCAGAAAGATGAGAATGATGTCATAAGCACAGAGGTAGTGGTTATAGACATTCTATAAGACAGTGGAAAGAGGAGGTTCATTGAATTTATGTTTAGTTCTCCAGTGACACTTAATTCCCACTTGTGCTAAGAACTAATAACATGTCACACTACCATAGCCTGATCAGAATTTGGAATGCTGTTCTGATCCTCAAAACAACCCTACCATTCACAGAATGTTGTCACAAAAACCTTCTGGGAGACCAGGAGAACATGAAAAAAATCTATGAAATGCAAAATATAGTATCACCAGCCTGGAAAATAGAGACAAAGTTATTCTCTCTATTGGAACGTCTCTAACAGTACATGAGTGTTTGCTTATTTAGTTCCCAGGCTTTTACACAGTTTGACATTTCCTACAGTACATAATCCTTGTAACAAGATTCAGTGCTTACAGTCCAGTCACAAGCAGCAGCAAGGTTTTTTTTTACATATTCTTCCAAGATATTTTCCTTAGTATGTGATCAGACTTTGAAGAATATGTTTTTTTAGCTGCCTTTGTCACACAAGCTTCTGCATATAGAAGTAGCTGTGTGAGCAGCAGGAGAATCTGTTCTCTGGCTTGGCCTCTGATTAGATTCAACTCTTGAGGCAAGAGTTTCTCTCTGGATGCTACTGCGTGGGCTGAGATTTCTGAAAGAATAGATTACCCATTGTGACGATCTGTTCCAGAACTGGTACATGTGTTGACAAAACAAATGACATCGAGTATTTTTCTGAGTTTCCTGCCACTGAAACCACTACAGCTGGCAAACTGGAGTCAGAAAACAGTACTGCAGTTAAAAAAAAAACAAAGAAGGGTGCTGTAATTGAATTTCTTCAGAAGCTCTTTATACTGCAATCAGGAGGAGATACTGTTCCACACTGAGTAGGTTAAAAAAAGTCATAACATTAAACGACTTGAAATTGGCAATAAGTGGTAGTTTTGGAATTCAAAATATCAAGAAATAAACTGTAATAAAACAAACGAGAACCAAACTGATGACCACTTAACTTTGAAATCTCCTTCCTAGAAAATTACTAACAAGAACTGCTATGCAATTAGAAACAATATCCTCATCACTGACATGACAAAGCATTAAGTTTCTTCATTTTGGCATTGAAACCCCCTCCTCCAAATCCAAAACCTTAATCTCAAACAGCCAGAAGAACATTTCACCCTAAATAGCAACTATGCTAAAACATTATGTGTGCAACCTATTGTAGAGAACTTACTGTAGCAGAGGGGCTGGATTTGATGATCTCTTGAGGTCCCTTCCAACCCCTGCAATTCTGTGATCCTGTGATTAGGAGATGAAAGTCTCCTTACCATATAAAAACCAAAGTTTGGCAATGAAGATCTTCTATTTGACAAATTTTAAATTTGTCAGTACAGTTGAGTACAGTTGCCACAAAATAAAACTTATCTCTTTTAACAACAGGTATGTATGCTGTTGTATTTACTTCTGTAAAGAATTTTGTCTTAAATTCCATTGCACTCCAACTGTATTGCAAAAGAGCAATATTTTTATAAGCCTCACTCCCTGCTGTTTTTACTGCTTTGTGTCTATGAGAAACACAGTGTGCATATTGTTAGAAGTTTCCCTTAACAATGTTAAATTAAAGTATTGGGCAAAGTATCAAAGAAAACTGTGATACTCTTTGTGTTTCTTAATAAAATGCCAGGCAAATTTCTTACCTCCTTATCCTGCCTCCACAGCTCCTGACTGGAATGATATACTTTTTTTTCTCAAAGTTGAGAAGCCTGATTTAAAAAAAACAAAACCAAAACCAAATCAACAGCAAATAAGCCAACAACAATAACAAAAACCAACAAATAATCCCTCCCATCTCAAACCTTTATAATCTATAAATCACACTTCTATAATGTCTACTATTTTGCAGCCAAGATGTGATGGATGCAACCCCCTTCTGTATTCTATGGGGGAAAAAAATTTAAAAAGCACATTGGTTATTCAAATGTCAACATACCAGCCATTCTAGCTAACCATTGGTCCTTGTCCTGGCACTTGGAGCCAGGACTGTGAGCACCTTGGACATGCTAAGTGCCTGTACTTCCATTTACTTTAGTTAGATTAGATACATGTGAAAGCATCTAAAAATATCAAGGTGAACACTGCAAAAGTCAAGGAAGACAGGCAGTCTCTGCCTGATGGTGATTCAGAGTTGTCTAAACTGAAAGGGTATTCACAATCTAGAGGATTAGAAGAGAAACTGTGCAACATAAACTCTGCTTCACTGTCATAGATGGAGGCTTCACTGTCTTCCTGTTTCTACTGTCAAACCTCTATCCTATATCAGATAAATTCTACACATCCAGTTCTGGCTCTCGGGGAAACAGGCTCACAGAAATACTTGCTGGCCTTGTCAAGCAGTTCTACAATGTTAAAGCAAGAGAAAAAAAGCCATCTGAAAATCAAGAATCTGGTCTTAACCACTTTTCCACTGTTAATTGTGGAAAAGAATAAGAGGCAGTGACTATGAAGATATCTGAACCCAGATAGAAAGTTGCTGTTGTAGTAGTTGCTGTTTCAGGCTGAAATTAGCTGTTGTTTCTTCTCATTTCTCCTGTTTGTGAGAAGCAACCTGTTGAGCCATGTTGCTGGCTTGGTGCCACTTGCTGCTGCCACAGGACTTCCTCCATGTAGAAGTGGAAGCCACCTGAACATTTACATCCAATACACACTGTAAAGTGTATCTACAGAAAAGATACATAAAGCATAGAAATAAAAAGCACAGCTTTTCTGTCCCAAAGTTTATCTTCAATAAAGAGCCTTTGCATCAGCCTGCAAACTGGAGTTTCACTTTTAAGGCTGGATCTGGCTTTTTTCAGTTATGCTGGTTAGAAGAAAAATGATGTAAATCCTCTTTTTTTTTTTTTTTTTTTTTTTTTTTTTTTTTAAGGGATAATTCCCAAGTTTATCATTATCAAGCTTTATCCCAAGCTTCTTTTTAGACCAGACAGATATTTAGTTCTTCTCAGGTGCTTTTAACAAAACTTTTTTCAAATTTTGTTGACAGGTAGCAGAACAAAGATGTGTAAAAAAGATAAATGCAACCTAATTTTCATTAAATATGCAAAAATCTGCTAGATAAATTAAGTGGTCTGACCAACTCTCTACCAAAAAGAAATAGAGTGCTATGGAGTATATGGTTCACTTTTCTTCCATCCATAGATTAGACATACTGCAAGACTCATGACATACCAAAGCCTTCTAATTACAATTTACTATGAGTCACCATTAGCAGTTGTCTTGGGCAAAATGGCACTGACATATGTCATCAAAAACGTACCGTATATTATGTACTTATTCAGACGCAATAATTCACTCACATTAATGCAGTGCGCATTTTGGATTTTGTAACAAATGTTATTCAAGGCAGCAAACATGTAAGAGATATTTCTTTTTATTGGTGCTTCTGACATGTTGCATCTTATAAAATTAGCTCTGTAAAACTAATACAATCATAAAACTCTTACATACTGTCCCATATGACTGTGATTTAAAGAACAAGTGGCAGATGTAAGGTTTTAAATGGAGTCCCGTGGCATAACCTCAGGGGAATTGTGATAGCGCTGCCAACAGCTGATATTTAGAATATGTTGCTGCAAGTTTCATAGCTGGAGACCAATAGTTATTACTTTTAGATGAAAGAGCTTTGATAATTTCCCTAGATGCTGATTATACTATGTAAATGCCCTGTGCATCTGCCAGGAAATCTACTCTCCACTACCCAAAATTTCCTTACCAATGCAAATTAAAATAGTATGGCCATCATCGCTGAGGGAGAGGACCACTTTCGATATCCATTAGAGACAACATACCAGATCTCTAGAGGCACTAACATCTCTGAGAATACTCATGCCTTCTGGATATTGTTTTATTCCATCAACAACTTAATACATCCCAAATTACTGCATATCACCTCTGTGCCATGGAAATGGACCCAGGACTACAGTCATTCCATGCTATTTCATTGCCGCTTCCATTGCCACTCAGTCACGAAGCAGTGCAAATTACATTGCAGTATGAACTTTTCTCCTTAGAGATATATTTGATTTGTCATGGAACAACAGTCACAAAAATCACATACAAAGAACATGCTATTGTACTGGTTAATAGAGGTAACATCCACACCTATATCATATAAAGTACTTTTCCAAATATGCCAAATAATTCTAGATTTCCTGGCCTTCTTCCTATTTAATGACAAAACATAGTTGACACTCTTAATTCTTAAAAAAGAAAAGATAAATTTCTTAAGAAGTAAAATAGAGGTTTTTTTTCTGTGAGCATGAGACATACTATTAAATCACTGTTTATATGAGAAACAGATTTGAAAGAAAGAAGTTGACTCA
Source organism: Pavo muticus (assembly GCA_016647715.1). Classification (NCBI taxonomy): domain Eukaryota; kingdom Metazoa; phylum Chordata; class Aves; order Galliformes; family Phasianidae; genus Pavo; species Pavo muticus. Next base: position 1,078,669 of record JACDJE010000157.1, on the reverse strand, counting down.
GGAAGATATGCTATTTTAATGTCCCACTTGAACTTCAGTGCTTGCCTTCATGGGATTCATTTTCATAATAGGAGGAGAAAACTAGTCAGAACTGTTACTATTTTTTGTTTTGCTTTTATTTCTAGTAGTATGTTCTTCTTACTTTCTTCTATTTAAAAATACATTTGTTTATTTCAGTCATCTTAGAGGTCTAGAAATTTTCTTTCTATAAAAACACTGGAACACAAAGATTTAAACAGTACGCACAACTACTACACCTGCCTTTAATACCATCCTGACCTTGAAGTAGCTAGAAACATCTTAGACATCTCTAAGACAATATTGTTTCCATGATTACTCTTTTCATATCTACAGGCAGTTACAGCTTAGGAAAGAGATCTTGGAGTCATAACTGATAGTTCCCCAAAACCACGATTTCAATGTTCAATAGCAAGCAAAATAACCAATTAAATGTTGGACAGCACCAGGAAGACTTCTGAGAACAGGAGAGAAGGTATTAATTCACAGCTTAATGTAAATTCTGTGCACTTACATCTTGAGTACTGTGTACTTTTCTGGCATCCATTTTTCAAGAAGTCTGTAGCAAAGCTAGTGAATGCACAGGGAAAAGTAAAAAAAAATGATTAAGGGGGTGGAGTACACACTAAAATTTTAGGAGTATACAGTTTGGAAAGTGAGCGCTTGATCAAGATTATCATGAAAGCTGTGTAGGAGGAGAATACAGACACTGTTAATGGAGCATTCCTGTGATAGCAGGCATTCACTGAAAGAGCAGAAATTTGTGTTAAGCAGTAACCGTTGTATCATCCTACATTTTCCAAAGAACATTTTTTCTTCTTACTCTTCTCTTTAGAGGTGTGAACTTGGAAAAAAATATATATCTGAGAACAAAACAGAACATTATTAAAAGTCACACTGAATGTAGAGAAGAAGTTCTCCAAACACATTAGAGATTGAAAACTACAAAGCTCTAAGAACATCTAAGATTCTGAAATACCTGAGTACAAGAATGTAAGACAGTTGATTCAACCTCATGAAAAAGATACAAACTGAATGATCTCCTGAGACTTTATTCAGACCTACTATTCTATAATTCTCTAGATAATTGCTTGATCTAATTCAAGCCCCATATATATCTTATTCAAGTTATTTCACTGCAATTACACAAATAAAAATTTACCACCAATGAGATAAGTAAACTTGCACAGATTCACAGCTGGATTAGTATATAAAAGTTAAAGATAAGCTGAACCTGTCTGACTCATCAAGGTAGTAATATTACTTTTCAGTAGCCAGTAGGACCTTCCTGTGTCTACTTTAATGTCTTGCTACATTTGGTGACTCAGCTCAATTAAGCAGGTAGCTGTTTTCTTCTGGTGCATCAGAGGGAAGTTTGAATTCCTTCCTTTTATCCCTCAAAGAGCCAGAGAAACTGCCAAGGCCATAAAGTGCATAGCCTAAAACTTAAATGACAGCATGTTCAGATCAAGTTGCTGTAATAAGTATGGGAAAATCAGGTATAATGTTTCTTTACATCAATTACAGAAAGAGAAACTAAAACTATATGTAATGTCAGAATTTGGCTTTCTTAATTTCTATATACATGTGAATAAAGCAAAATGGCTCTTCTGTTTCTTAAAACAATTTTTACCTGTACAACCAAATGCTTCAGGATATTTAGCAGGCATGTCTCAAACTTCTATATGAAATTTGAAATCATTACTCTTAATGACTTTAGCAGTATATTTCACAAATTCCTTTCAAATGCATATCTTGTTTAAATTTGTTGTGTAATGTAAAGGCTTGCTTTATTTCCTTCTGCTCAAAAATTCATCTGATTGCTGGCATATTCAGGGATATGCAGAGGCAGAGAACATTATTCCATGGAACAGCAATGAAGTGACTACAAATTGTCTTCTTGATCTTACCGTGTGACAGCACGAAAAAATAGGAGATTTCTTTCATACATGAAATACAGTAAAATTGCATATTTGAATATTGGTTTACTACTAATATTTGTAATAATAATCAATCAGTTACACAGTAGAAAAAAAAAAGTACAAAACAGATTTTTGAAATCAGATATGCTCAACATATATATTCTAGTTTGCTTTAACAAATAGAATATATTCAGGGTTTTTCTCAGAGACCAGAGTGCATAGGGAGTGTTTCAGCAAGTTGAAAAATAAGTAGAAAAGATACAGATCTTTCACAGCCTGCAAAATCTTGATCTAATTTTGCAAGCATGACAATAGTCCTTCTGAAAACATGCAAGAATACTCACACATGTAAAGATACTTATTAGCATAAATATTTGTTCAGAGAGACAGGGAATAGTTTTAGGTAAGTATTCTTCATGTAAACAAGCATGATAAGAATTGTCTGTGCTAGGAATCTTCTGCAAATAGGAAAGAGACTTAGGATGTCTCTGCTGCCAGTGTAAGTAAACAACCTTTAGTCTTTTTAGCACTGGAGGATCTATGTGAAGACAATATTGTGACTGTTCTTTTAACATCAGACATGGCTTCCTTCCTCAGATCAGAGTTTTGACCCTGCTTTAGTCTGTCTGTTTGTTTTTGCTTTTTTTCCTTTTCTTATTTTTTTTAGTCTAGATAAGCTCAGCAGTGGAATAACAGCCAAAGGACGAAAGTGGTTTGAACTTCAGTAGTCTATTAAAGAGAAGACACAAGTTGACAGGGAAATGATGATATTTCCAGAAACCACCTTTGCATTCCAAAATTCCACTACAGCCTAACCATGTCTCTTAGATTTCTCTTCTTTTTTGAAAATGTTCTGATGTGTAGCAACATAACCAAGTTCACTGTTTCTCTATTCCACTATTTCACTTTATAGATGCAGTCAAGAATCACAATAGTAGGGGGAAATGTTGTGCTGTGCCTTTAAACTGCTTTTCTGGCTACCAAGAAAGAGTGAACGTTCACCAGTCTAGATTATTCTGCATTATTTTTTATCAACATATATCAAAGACTTGTTATCAGACCTGAATATCTTACCTACACTGCCACTGATATAAATGAGAAAGAAGGCATGTAGGTTTTGAAAATGTCAAATCTCATAAAATAGTTTCCTCTCTGGAGAGCTATGTGGAATATCTCCAAGACCAAATACACTTTTTTTTTAATTAGATTAGGCTGTAGATATTATATTTCTATCATATTCTGTAAGCATTCTGGCTACTGTGCCTTAACTTCTATGTCACAAAAAAATATATCTGTGTTGCTAAGATTGTCAGAGGGCACTTCTTGAGGTGAGATGGTCTTGCCTACTCCCCCAAATATGGATCACACACTCTCTGAAAGGCAGTTTGCTTTTCCATCTAGGTGCCAGGCTATTGCAAACACTGGTAATGGCCTTTTCAATAAAGGCTCCCTACTTTGAATGGGATGCTTCTGTCTCAAATAATTACTTTGACATGTGAAAGAAAACAAACAAACAAACACACCAGATATGGGAAGAGTGTGATGTGCCCTTACTTTTGTCTATTTCGAAGGCAAATATGATAATAAGATACTACAACTTAATACTTTCTTCAGTGACTTATTGTAGTTGTATATCTCTGTAGAAGAAGTGGTGTTAGTATTATAGAAACAGGCCTTGACAACCCTTTGGAGCCCTGCTAAGTATTTTTGAAAGATGGTAATGCTGATGTACACAAAAATATTACAAAGGTCCAGCTGGGTCATGTCCCTCTGGCCCATGACCCTGTTTTTAACAGTAAACACCTAATGCACAGAAAAGGCAGGGTAAAGCCCACATGACACTTTCTCCCTTTGTCATAAAAATTTCTGCTCGCTTTTTTTCCTGGATGGTAGTATTTAGCAATTCTCAATAGATTATCTTGTATGTGTTTGTTCAATTTCATTTTTGGATCCAAAGAAATCCTTAGCATCTAGATCATCCTTTGTTGTGGTGTCCACAGATCTGCTATCTGTTCAGCCAGAGTTCAGTTTTCATAACAAGTGCAAGGCAAGGTATTAACTGCAGATCAGAATGTCTAAACTAAGAAGTGGAAACAAAAGAGTTTTTCTGACATATTTACAGATCTCTAAACCAGAAACAGATGCATAATGGATGTAGTATTCAGTCTAAGAATTTTATTTTGCTTGTCTTGCAGTCAAGAAATTCAGTAAATACCTTTTCAACTTCAGAAGTGAACTTATCATTTGCAAAAAAGTAGCACCTTCTTCACTAATCCTCCACTGGTACCAGACTACTCCCTCAGAAATCCTTAAGGTGTCTAGATTGTGTATTAAGGTGTATGGAAAGCTTTGCTTGAGTAAAATCCCATACTTTATGTTGATTATTTGTACAAAAACGTGCACAGTCCTTGCAAAAACTTCAGTGTTACAAGAACAACCATTTGGCTGCAAAGAAACTGATTGAAGAATTAAGCTTCACAACAAAACTGGACTCAGTTGACTAAGGTCAAAAAATAAATAAAGAAGTAATCACATTTAGTGATACATTTAAAACTGATACTGAAGGAACCTCAGAAATTCATGCTGTAGTGCCAGCAGCATGCCAATACTATGTAGGGCATTTTTTCTGCATGTTTGTATGTACATGCGAGTGTATAATAGTTGGCAAAAAAGTTTGGCCAGAACAGACAAGATAGCTGTTGATTAATGACTAACTTTGAGATATTCAAGGTTGTTGTTACGGATTTGTTAACATTTTTGGCCCTGTGATGCCATTAGAGACTCCTGAGCAATGAAGGCTATAGAACTAATCCAAGTAATTCTCAGAGAAAACAAAGTAAATAACACCTGAAACAATGCTTATCAGAAAATACTCTGTCTTCAATCCAGATAGACCTTTCTAAAATCTAGTGTTACTACGCTTCCTATCAAAACTGAACTTTCTTCTAATCCTAAATTTGTTTACATCTACCTGTAATTTTTGTAATCTCGCTATATCTTTATTTGCTAAATGATAGAACCTTTCACACTCAAATACTTTCTTGCTTTAAGACTGAGTGCAGGAAAATAAAAGCTGCTTTTGTTTAAAAGGGGAAGGATTTTTCTAAACAATTATTATTTCATTATATTCATGTATTATCATTAGATAATATGTAGAAATGTACGAGAAAGTGATTTTCTCATTTCTGATAGTAATTATAATGTATGGTGGTGAGGAGAAGTGTTGTTCACACAACTCATTCCCAAGTACTTGGTTTATATATCTTAACACACGGTTAAATATAATGCAGTCTAAATCATCATGGTACACAAATGCACCGTGTGGAGGAGGTTCCTTTGGGAATGGGAACCTCCTCCCATAACCACAAGGTGAGGAATTGTAATTAAACTTATCTTCAAACATTATTTTTTTCACAGCCTGAAGAAGATAGTAGTAGGACTTGTTCATCTTCATTATCTCCGCATTGAATATCAAATCATATAAAAATCAGCTGTAGAGGTAAAAATCTTTCATCACTCTTGAAGTAAGGTTAAGATATAAAAATTTCATTAAGATTGATTTTGGACTTTGCTGCTCTTTGAGTTAATTAATTAAAGGCAGAAACAGCTGAAAGATGCATATTAATATTAATACCCTATCAGAAAGAACTTCCTTCAGTCAACAGAAGAGGATGAACAAGAGAGACCTTTCTTAAAATATATGACTTGGCCTTCAGGCCCTTTCACAGCACTTCTTGTAACACTGCTCACTGAGCGAAGGAGAGATTTTCAGGCTCACATCTAGACAATCAGCTGCCTTCACATGCTGTACTACAAGTCCTGTTTTGCAGCGATCCTCTTTTCATAATGAATGCTTTGCAGTATTAAACTTAGATAAAATGAACGGTGGTAATAGCTTCGAACCTGAATAATATGAAAATAGATGACCTCTTGTGTCAGTGCATCGTAATGAATGCATGCATGTTGTGAAATTTCTCCCATTATATTTCATGTCTGATTATATACATTGGAATTGGAACAGGCTCAGAACAGCAAAGTTTATGTAATCAGAATTCAGTGAAGGGGAATATAATGCAGAACCAAATGCAGGCATTGTTGGCAGGCATCCTCAAGCCTTACCTTAATACCTTCTGTATTCTTCATCTTTAGGGAAATATTAGACTTTAGTTCACTGTTGAGAATATTTATTTCCACAGCTGATGAAAAGCTATGATTTTCATGGCTAAGATAATTTGAATCACATTTTTATGTACCAATATAGAAAACTTCATATCATTTTTTCTCCAAAGAAATTCCCTTGTTTTGATAGCACCAGGAAAGAATAATACTAAGGTTTGTATGCCTCTAGAAAGGAAATAAACGAAAATCAAATCCAAAATTATTTTTCCCATATATTATTTAATTTACAATTTAGGATAAATTAAATTTGATTTGATTTTAACTGCAGTTTCAAACTTATGTTTATACCATATTTCTAGCTCTTTAGATTCACAGCAGGAGTCCTTCAGTAAATCACTGAAAAAAAGACACAGTTGTTTTATGTACTTATATTACTTTCCTTATGCTAACATATTTTGTTTTTTAGCGATAAACATTTTATACTTTAGGCAAAGAAAACATACCCAAGAAAGATTGAGAGGTTCAGCTTGAGGCATTTTCGAAGTATGTTTCCCTCATAAGAGATTTGAGGGAAACAAGAAGGAGATAAACGAAATGTCATGAGGACCTGCAAAACACACAAATCTGTGGGAAAGAAAGCTTAAATGATAGCACACAATCCCCAAAGCCTCCTACGTGGTAACTACTCTCCCAGTGCCACAGCTTCTTCTGCCCAGCAGGGAGCAGGGGAGGCCACATGTCCTACAACTGCTTTTTCATAAGAGACAGAGCAGCATACATGAATGCCTTTGCAGCTGAAGAGCACGATAATCCTATAGCATCAGTGGGATGGGAAAATGTCTAATGTAAGGGCAGGCCACTCAGAGAACTGAGCACTCACTGCAGAAAGACGAGGGAGAGCCACAGAGGGGACTGTGGTGTGGAGGGAAAGGGCAACCTTTATATGATCCCTGCTACCTTTGCTTTACTCAAAATCCTCAACTTTCATCTGCACTCTTCTGCTTTTTCTGTCACGCTGCAGAGTAAAGAACAAAGCTGTAGGTTCTTAGAGTGTATGAGCTTCAGTGTGGGATTTACACCTTTTTAAAAAGATAATTTTTACGCATGGAATGGTGCTAGTTTCATCTAACAAAAGTGATTTTAAACCTTGGCACATGCAAGTATTTGAATTAATCTTTTCCCATCTGGGCAAAGAAAAGCTGCTTGTTGCTTCATGAACACATTCTGTATGAGCCTGTGCTCAGAGGAAATGTTATTTCCTTGTTAGGCTTTTATATATGTCCCAAGGGGTCATAGTTATTCTGTGTACATGTGTGTGTGTGGATGCACATGTGTGTAACCTCTTCAAAAAGAAGGCAGCCTGGTTCTGGTATCTTTATTGTACTTAATTTTTATTGTACTTACTGCTGGCCTACAGAATAATACTGGTGCTTTTTGACTGCCGTCTTTATTTTGAACACTGAGGTGCGTGGAGACGTAACTGAGTTAAAAAACTTCATGGCCGTATAGTGGCCATAAACATTCCTTCGATCTCAACATTCACATGTTCACTCTTCCTTGTACAAGACATGATTGAATTCTGTCTTCCTTTGTCAGAATACTGCTGTTTTCTTACCTTCTCTGACTCACAAGGTCTATCCATTCACCTTTTGAAATAAGGATGAACATTTCTTAGGTAACTATCCACCTCCCTTTACAAGTTACATCTGCATTCTGATTCTAGGCGGCAGTCTGCTGGTTTTAAAATTTTCACAATGGATTCTGCTGTCATGACAATTTTAAACTGATATAACTGTACTGACATTAATGGACTTGCTCCTTGTTTATGCTTGAGTAAGTAACAATAGACTATATTATTTTAAAGATGTAAAACCGAGAACAGCTTACACTGGAGACTTAAGCAAATGATGGTTTGGGTGGTCAAGTTGGGATTATTTTATTAATTCCTGAAAATGTGAAGTTAGCTCATTTCATAGAAGTGACCCAATGAACTGATGAAATGAAGTCTGAAATTCATAATTATTATTTGCACTCAGAAGCCTGCTCAGAAGCAGATCCATGACAAGTGTTAAATAGTATGGGTGTACGTGTGCATTAAAACTAAATTCTTCACTTAAAATAGGTAATACAGGGGTTCCATAGAAAAGAAATTTTCTATTTTCTTTTAGATCCATGTGAGCTCTCGAAGTACGTAGAAGTTTTCTTTTTAAATTTCTGTACCATAATGTTTTCTGGTATCATGAAAAATACCATTGTAAATCACACAGGAACAGAATTTCTCTGGAGCTTTCTTCTATGGATTACCTCTTTTTAGTGCAAAATGCAAATGGTATTGCTCATCCAGTGCTCAGAAATGTAAAGGAGACCAATAATGAAAGAATTGTGATTTTTATTTTTTTTTTTTAATGCTAACTAAATATTGCAAAGCTTGATATGAAGTTAGGCTTTGATTCAGACTCACTAAAGGAAATGAAAATCTCTCCCAAATGAGGTGAAAATCAGATGAAATGAAAGAGTAACAAATCAAACTCAATTTTCTTCTGTGAACTGATATGGAGATAGAATTAAGAGATAATGACAGCAACAGAGAAAACTTATCAGAATTTTTCCTTGCATTCTGTGTAACTGTATGAAAATCCGTAGACTGTATTAAGGTTTGAAATCAGACAATGACTGTGAAGGTTAGAGATTTCTGGAAAAAGTCTCTGTATGGTGGAGTGGCATTAAGGAGTGATCTAAAAAAGACAAGCTGATGCTGCATGTTCCAATTATTGAGAACTCTTATCAGAACTTTTTGCAAAGCTCTTAGATTTCTTGATAAATAAGGCAGACACAATGCTATGTGTTATTGTTGTGGTTAATGACATTGATTTCTTGGCACGACAGCCAGGGAGATACAAAGACAGACTGAACTATATGCATTGTCTGCTTTTTACAGTAGTAGCATTTTGAACTATTTCAGTTTTCTGTGGACAAAATCAAACAAAATAGCCTCTGAATTATCCCTGTCTTTAAACTACAGTGTAGCTTCAAGGAAAGATGGGCATTTCTTGGAAAAGTAAATGTGGTTAGTGGAAAATTTCTTTACTGCTTGGAAATCTAACACTATTTTGCTTCTTCAAATCAGAATGATATTCTGATATAAAATTTTCTCCTCAAATAAAAAGTATTTTTTGTGGCTGGAATCAGTAACATTTTGGACAGTTTAAGGGATTTGATTTAATGTCAGTGCTGCTTAGGCCAGTTTTGAGTGCACTGACTTCCATATGCCAGCCAAAAAGCAAAATCTAACAATTAATGGCAGTTAATGTTGAAAACCTTATTAAAAAGTGCTTATCTGTGTACAACAGATAGAAATAGAAATATTATGCCAGTGAGATTTTTTCTTCAGCTCTTTATTTTTTTCACTTGCATTGTTTCTGTCTATTTATGAAATGTTCTTGAAATGCTGCTTAGACTTACCCAGCTACATGTTTGTTGTTGTCTTTTGACACCTGAAGAAAAAGTATTAAGATGGGGAGTATAGAAATAAATAAAATAGGATTCTCGACAGCTACATCCATAAATCCTCTTAAGGATTATGAATTCTTATTTCCTAAACACAATGAGTGAGATTCTATACTGCATCCTTCTAAAAAACACTTCACAGCCTGAGGGAGGAAAAGAGATCTGTACTGATGTTAAACTTGTCTTACTACTATCTCTCGTCCTGCTAGTATTTCCTAAAGCATGAGGAAGCAAGTAGACCTTCTGTCTGTCTGTTGGGATGCAGCACTGCTAGGAATCTCTGCAGCCCTGAAGAGATAACCATAACCTAGCCCTGGTTTCACCAGTATGTTGCTGTTCTTAATGGGTTGCTAACTTAAAATTTGTAAGAGGATTTCTTTTCCTCAGTTCCTCAGCTAAAATTAGACTGTACAAAATAGACTGGAGCACTGGAGATCAGACAGACTGTGCAGAAGTTCTGTATGGCAAAAAAAATAAGGGGAGAAATATGGGATAAAATTTTACTCAGGTTTTTAAAAGAGTACTACCTGTTAATAAAGCTGTTTTAAGATTATTTTTTTTTCTCTGTACTCAACCTGTTCAGAGTTTGGAGACATTTAATTGTTTCTTGGTTCTTATTTCTGCACAGTGCAGTCCAAATTTGAGTCAGCAAAGCCAAATCTTAGCCCACTCAATATAAAAAACAACTAAGAGATAGACGTTATAATATGAGTTGAATGAAAAACATAAAGTCAAACTACAGAAAAATAAATTGTAGTGGTGAATGTTCTCCAGTGACATTAAACATTTTTTACTGAAATAAATAAATATGGGAGCTGTCATTGTGAGAATCCCAGCTTATTCTACCTGTCAATGTGGAGAACGTGTGAGAGAGAAAGAACTCTTTAAGAAAAGTTAGACCATAAATGGCAAAACTGATAACTTGAAACTTGAAATGGATGCTATTCTCTGAGAAATAGGTATATAGCATGTACCAATTATAAAAAATAAAATAAAATAAAATATAGGAAGGCAGCTAGTGAAAGTTGCTGGGACATCTTTTGACTGAACAACAGTCAGCATTAAACACTGTCAATTTTAAAAGAGAAAAACTTAAAAATTATTAAAATTTAAAAAGTTATCAAGCTGAACATCTGATTACATGTGTTCAAAAACCCAGTTTTATCCTGGAAGCACTGAAAGTAGTGAGTCAAGCTTCAGCATGAAAGCTATGGGACTTCTTTGAATACCTATGAAAGAGCTGATCAGAATCACAAGACTGTGATTTTCCTATTAGCTACATGATATTGAACGAATAAATGACTAACTGAATGTGTGTCACTCCTGCATCAACCGTTAGTCACAAAGAGATAAAAAGAGTTAAAATTAGTTCCCAAGTACACAGAAACATATTGGAATTAGAGACTTTATGCCTACTTGCTGTATCTTCAAAACACAAATACTATGAACTAAGCAAAACATTACAAAATATTATCCCTTCTCTTTTAACAAGGTTAATTTTATTTGGGCAGAGATGTTAACTATTTGCCTAACAAATATAAAATCTTATTCACCAGCAAATTTTGCCTGACAAGTACTATTTCACCAGAACAGCTTTAAACTCATTTTAATGGAACCCTTGAACATCCAATACATATAGACAATTTATATTGAGAAAGTGATGGAAATCAGCAAAACACATCAGTTTATCTGCACCATCATTAACTTTAACAAATATCTACTAATTTACATTTTCTGAAAACTTGGCAATTCTGTCCATGTTTATTAAAACATACTGTAGATCCTACCTTAAAGAAAGTAAAGCTTTGACAAGAAAATATTATGTATTGTGAGAAGCTAATACTTAAACAACTTAATTCCTGATACATTTTGTTTCTCCTTTTTCAATAGTTTGTTTCAAAAAGCTATTGAGAAGAATGTAATAAGCAGGAGTGCTTAGTTTATTTAACTTCATCCTCCTTTAACAATTATATTTCCATTAGTGGTTGCCCTTCTGTTTGCTGCCACAGGCGAGCTATTTATTTTTACAGTACTTCCTCATTTCATTATTTTCTGTGAAAACAAAACCAAGGACATTACCCTGGATGCTCTAATTCACCTTCAGTATTATTTTGTTGAGTCTTTTGCTGCCAATTTTTTTCATAATGTTTATGTACCTTCACTTCTCTAACACATGTGGCATTCTGTGGCAGTCCTACTTATACAAGAAAACTAATAAGTCATAGCATCATACAATGGCTTGGGTTGGAAGGGACCTTAAAGATCACCCAGTTCCAACCCCCACACTGTGGACAAGGGTTGCCACCCACTCGATCAGGTTGCCCAGGGTCCTATCCTGCTTGGCCTTGAATCTCAAAAGTCCTCTCCTTTATTCTTTACTGGGACCTCCTCTACAGTCTCAGGATTACCTCTTCCCTGTACAACTAACTTGCACAAATGAAAACTCAAAAAAAACCTGTGCCAGTAACCCCACTTCTAATCAATCGTGATAGCTATTGAAAAGCCTGAGTGTATCCCAAAAACCTGATAACTCAGAAATGAAGCCTTTAATTCAAACAATACTCTTCAAGAACATTTTACCTATCAGTTGCTATAATAATTTAATTTAGAATATCTCACACTCATACCTGTTTGAAATGAGCCTTACAGGGCATTTTTCTGGAGAGAAAAAGGAGTAAGACTTTGAGGCCTTTAGCAGAACAAGGCTGGCAAGATGTTTGTCTCACACGCTACTTAAACACACAATCAGAAATTTTAGTTCCTGAGCTTATCACAGAATCATATAATGTTTGAGGTTGTAATTGGACCTCTGCTCACATAAGATGCCCTAAAACATCCTTGTGGATCCTCTGATTGTGTCCACGTGGATTTTGAATATCTCCAGCGCAGGAGACCCCAAAACCTCTCCAGGAAACTTGTGCCAGTGCTCATTCACCCTCACAATAATAATGTTTTTCCTCACATTCTGATGGAATTTCTTGTGTTCCAGTTTGGTTTCTCTCCTTCGAGAGGAGATGAGATTTTAACATATAAGCTATTGGTTATATTTTTTAAAAATGATTTGGCTCAGCAGTAAAGTGAGAGAACATAAGCAATCAGTCCCTATCACAAGTAAATAAATAAATCTTAACAGAGGGTCTCTTAATATATATGCTATAATATGCAGGTTGCATGTCACAATATTCATCCTTAAATTTCAAGCCACTCTTGCACATCTTTACCTAGTTTTCTGCTCACAATTTGCTTGTTCATGTCACAGGTTGCTCTTATCACACAGATTAACACAACAGTAAATATTATAAGAGGTAAAGAGCACGTACAGTGGGGTCAAAGTGAAGAAGCAGGTTTTGAGATGCCTGCAAGCTAGAGAAGTATCAGTGAACGTGTTGATAGCAGAAATATTTGAACATACTGTTAAGCAAATAAATTTTAGACTTTACTTTTCTGCATTTTAAATAAGGCGTATTGCAAGTATAACTACTTCGTAACCAAAGTTATCCTCCTCACTGGATTTTAATAGCACTTAAATATGCTTCCATGACATTGGACAGGATTTAGGATTTTTAAAATGTCTTACCGTATTGCATAATAGACCAGTTGGAACCATTATGGTCTACGTGAGGTCAGTAATATCCATTCTGAAACTCAGGAAATAAATATTTATAAATGATAAAGAATCATTGCTCCTTGGAGTCTATCAATAATTCATATTTTAGAAGGTCTTAAATACATGATAAACCATAATGGCTCCAGTGGAACAGTCAACCCACATAAACTTCTAGGAGGAATTACTTTTTTATTTCATGTAAACCTCCATTACTATTCCATAGAAGAGAAACTGTGCACTAAAATAGTCCTGAAAAAGTGATATTATAGATGTGCATGATTAAGACTAATAATCCTTGTGGCTAGGGATAAATGGCCATTTGGTGTAGGGAATATCTGTTTTTCTGTTTTCCAGATAATAAATGTTCAGAGCAATTGCTTTTACTCATAATAATAATTACTGTTCATTGCCTTGCAACTGCACTGAAGAAGTCCTCAGCGAGCTAAATGCCATACAGAAAATAGGAAACCTTCATCTACAGGCAACTCTTGTGTTGTTTAAACTGAACAACATAAACACTACAAGCTGCATGACATGAAAACACTATGAGGGAATAGAAATGCTTAGACCAATCTATCTTTACTGTATAAGGAAAGAATTACATGTGCAAATTCTACTCACAGAATCACAGAATCGTAGGGGTTGGAAGGGACCTCCAGAGATCATCAAGTCCAACCCCCCTGCCAAAGCAGGTTCCCTACACCAGGTCACACAGGTGGGCGTCCAGGTGGGTCTTGAATATCTCCAGAGAAGGAGACTCCACAACCTTCCTGGGCAGCCTGTTCCAGTGCTCCGTCACCCTCACCGTAAAGAAGTTCTTGCACACATTTGTGCAGAACTTCCTATGCTCTAGTTTCTGGCCATTTGCCTTTGTCCTGTCTCCACACACTGCTGAAAAGAGTCTGGCCTTGCCACTTTGCTCCCCACACCTTAGATATTTATAGACCTGGATCAGGTCCCCTCTCAGTCTTCTTTTCTCAAGGCTAAACAGACCCAGTTCACTTAGCCTTTCTTCATAGGGGAGATGCTCCAGGCTCTTCACCAATCTCTGTGGCCCTCCACTGGACTCTTTCCAAGAGATCCCTGTCTTTTTTGTACTGGGGAGCCCAGAACTGGACACAGTACTCCAGATGAGGCCTTACCAGGGCAGAGTAGAGGGGGAGGATCACCTCCCTCGACCTGCTGGCCACGCTCTTTTTAATGCAGCCCAGAATGCCATTGGCCTTTTTGGCCACAAGGGCACACTGCTGGCTCATGGCCAACCTGTCGTCCACCAGGACACCCAGGTCCCTCTCTGCAGAGCTCCTCTCCAGCAGGTCATCCCCCAACCTGTACCGCTGCATGCAATTATTCCTCCCTAGGTGCAAGACTCTACACTTGCTTTTGTTAAACCTCATCTGGTTTCTTACCGCCCAGCTCTCCAGCCTGTCCAGGTCTCGCTGAATGGCAGCACAGCCTTCAGGCGTGTCAGCCAATCCTCCCAACTTCGTATCATCAGCAAACTTGCTGAGGGTGGCCACTATCCCCTCATCAAGGTCATTGATGAAGATGTTGAACAAGACCGGACCCAGCACCGACCCCTGAGGAGCACTGCTACTTACAGGTCTCCAACCAGACTCTGCACCGCCAACGACGACCCGCTGTGCTCTGCCAGTCAGCCAGGTCTCAACCCACCTCACTGTCCACTCATCTATCCCACACTTCCTCAGCTTTGTTATAAGGATGTCGTGGGAGACAGTATCAAACGCCTTGCTGAAATCAAGGTAGGCTACATCCACTGCTCTCCCCCCATCCACCCAGCCAGTGACGACATCATAGAAGGCTACCAAGTTGGTCGAGCACGACCTCCCTTCAGCATGGTGAACCCGTGCTGGCTACTCCTGATAACCTCCTTTTCTTCCAATTGTCTGGAGATGGCATCCAGCACAAGCTGTTCCATCACCTTTCCAGGGACAGAGGTGAGGCTGACTGGCCTGTAATTACCTGGATCTTCCTTCTTGCCCTTTTGGAAGACCGGAGTGACATTGGCTATCCTCCAGTCTTCAGGCACCTCCCCCATTCTCCAAGACCTCTCCAAGATGATAGGGAGCGGTTCAGCAATCACCTCTGCCAGCTCCCTCAGCACCCGTGGATGCACCCCATCGGGTCCCATGGATTTATGAACATTGGTGTTGCCTAGGCGCTCTCGGACCGCCTCTTCCCTGACTAAAGGGAAGTCTTCCATTCCCCAGACCGTCTCACTAACCTCCAGCGTCCGGGATTCCTGAGGGAGAGCTTTTTCACTGAAGACAGAAGCAAAGAAGGCGTTCAGTATCTCCGCCTTCTCAGCATCCCCCGTTACCAGAACACCCCCCTCACTTAGCAGGGGACCCACATTCTCCCTAGTCTTCCTTTTACTGTTAACATACTTTAAAAAAGCCTTTTTTATTATCCTTCATCTCCTTTGCCAGGTTCAATTCCAGGCGGGCTTCAGCCTTCCTCGTCGCATCCCTGCAGGCCCTGACGGCATTTCTGTATTCTTCCCAAGCGGTCAGACCCTTTTTCCACATTTCATGGACCTCCTTCTTCCCTTGGAGTTTGCGCATGAGCTCCTTACTCATCCACACAGCTCTCCTGCCACCCTTTCCCGATCTCTTGCTCACAGGGACGCACCGATCCTGAGCTTGGAAGAAGAGCTGTTTAAATGCCGACCAGCTCTCACAGGCCCCCTTACCTTCTAACACCCTAGCCCATGGGATAGCTCCAAGTAGGTCCCGGAAGAGATCAAAGTTGGCTCTCCTGAAGTCCAGGGTAGCAATCCTACTTTTTGCTTTGCTTCTTCCACTCAAGATCTTGAACTCCACCATCTTGTGGTCACTACAACCCAAGCTGCCCCCAAAATGAACTCCTGAATGAAATAGTTACACCTGCACAAAGCCTGGCTGGGGAACAGGCTGAATGGTGTTTCCCAAGCTGCTTACAATTTTACCAGGTAAGAAAATCATAAGATAAGCCCCATAAAATGAAAGACTTGTGAAAATCTGGAATGACTTTCACATACTAATACAGGAGGTTAATAATAATAGTAATGAATCATTAAAAACAAGGAAAATACATGAAATCATATTGCTATATATGCATGGTTCTACTCTTACACTTAACAGTGACATTTAACAATAACATTTAACACTGAGTTTCAGCCTTTAATTGTGATTTTCCTTTCTGGGTCTATGCTATCAACTTAAGCTCATTTAGCGAAGCATGATATTGTGGTACTTCCTATATGACTTCCTATATGACTCTATCCGGCTTCAGTAGAAATTAACTCAGGCAAAGAAATTTCCTCATGGATTAGATCAGGACAACAGCAGCTTGGAATCATAACCATAAGGAAAACGAATATTTTTATTATTGGACACTGTCTGAAGTTCGTACGTCCTTCTCCTCTAGAAAGCTACCAGTACAATGAGAACTCTCAAGAACTCTCTATATGACTGTTGCAGTAGCTATTGCATTTCACATAACTAAATAATTCAATTTCCAGAGTACTGAAATAAAATATAAACTGTTGTGTCTACTTAGTTTGGAAATAGATGTTTAACTAAATCATCCTTTTTTACTCCAGTTGTTGTTTGGCTTTGCTATCTTTGTTCTACTGTATTTCAGCCAGTGTCAACAAGAGCAAGTTTTATTATAGGTAATCTCATAATGGAGGAGGGGCATGCACAGACATTGAAGAAATCCTTGTTCATAGGGTCCAGCAGCTCAGAAAACAGGTGAAGCCATCCACCATACTCTGAACTTCTCCCTGGCCTTTCTCTCCTGTCAGTCTACATGCTTGAAGGAGTATTTACCCAAAGGAACAAGTCAACTGGTGTAGAAAAATCGGGTGTTTGATATTACTTTCCTACTAAATAAGTGATTTTTCTGAATTAAAAACTAGCTCTATCACAGAACGTCAGGCCGTTGAGTTCACCATCAGGCCTTATTTACCCTGACTGTATCTCCTGGAACCTCCACTCCTGCTTCCTTGTTCAAGAGCCCCACTGAAACTCAGGTCTGAGCCCCCAGACCCAGCTAAGTTACACCATGTGGAGGTGGGGGCCAGTGCCATCCCAGAGATTCTCCCTGACCACTGGTAGCCAGCTCTTATCTGCATGCAGCTCCAGTGTCTAAACAGGGGAAGAAAAGAAAGGGAATAATTGAGGTGCTACTGTGTTTGAACCTTCAAAGCAGAATTGGGAAGAGACAGTTGGGAACTGCTGTTCCTACAGTCCTCTGACTTCTAGTTCACACAGGATTCATATGGTGACCTAAACAGAGCTCCTGTTTTATACACCTGCTATACTCATGTGCTAGCCCCACCTTCCCTCTTTCTCCCTAAGGTTGAGTCTTCAGAGGAGGTAACTCTGCCTGCTACTGGCTAGATAAAATATTTGGAGACGTATAGCTTCTTGCAAAATGCATTTGCACCCCTACTGCTTCATCCACATGACAGTATGACGTGTAAGTGACTCCAGTCCACTGTAGATTGAAAATAATGCAAAAGTGACGGCAAGACAGCCCTCACTTTTACTTTCTTCTTTATTTTCCTAGTTTTTGGAGTAAGAAGAAGGTGCATGGCCTTAATATTTCCTGGTTTTAAGATGTTTCTATCGATTTTAATTAACCTTTCCTTTCACAAACACAACAAACAGGACTTCTAAAAGCAAATAAAAATTACTGTGTTACATGGCAGTTTCAAAGCATTTCTAGCTCTCAAAGCTACAATTAAAGGTTTTAGGAGGTGGCTTTTAAAGAGCTATAGGCTGTTATCATAGATCACTAATATTTCATTGATCTGGCTAGCCCATAATTCAGCATCATTAAGGTCCATGCCATAAGCATCCCATAAAATTATAAAATGAATTAAGTTGGCATCTGTTTTGCAGAACAATTACATTGTATTTTTCTTGACCTTTTTGTGTTCTTTATGTGATTATAAGCTACAATCATAACACTTTGAACTTGAGAAAATAATTTCCAATAGATATATGAAAGCTGAAGTGGTGGGACAGCTTACAAACCTAAAAATACTAGAATGAAGCTAATCACAGTTTTTTTTTGTTGTTGTTGTTTTTTTTTCCCCCCAGCAGTTCAGCCAGGGAGTAAGGTTTCTGGGATCAGAAGTGATCTTGAACATAGTCAGCCCTAGCATCTTCTGTAACAACAATAACAAAACATTGGTAAGATAAAATTAATTCCCATGTATTAGTATAGCAGCTACAGATGTTAAGCTCAGTCTTTCCTAAAATTTTACTTCCATCCAAGAACGAAATAGTATTTAGTATATGTTGTTTTTCTATAATATATATATCACATGGCTTTAGCAGAGAAGCCTTGCATAAAAATGATTCTAAATTACACTTTATGTCATTCAGCAATGTAAATGTAATGAGAAATAAAGTCAATTCAAGCACTTGAGTTTTTCCACAGATTGCTGCAACAAAATAATCCTTGTGCTATAAAATGGAGTGTAAATGGGAGTATTTGAGTCATAACTAACACTAATTTCCTGCTTTTGAGCAAATAAGTTGAGTTATTCCAGCAATACATTCGGAAGTAAACAGAGGAAAAGTAAACTTACTTAATATTTAGGTAGTTTTTGGTGGCTCTAGAAAAGCAGTTGGGTAATTGTACTTACCTCTTCTGTTTGCAGCTGCACATATGAATTATACATGGAAATTCTTTTAAAATAAAAGAATGCTCAATATGAAATCATAAAGCAGAATTTCAGGTGTCACTAATATTCTTCTGCCTGTGCACACAAATTTTACTTCTCAGAGAAGTTCAACTTCAGTGCTCCCACTGCAGTATTTTTTACTGACAGATCTAGATAGCCTGCAGGTTTCCTTAAGCTGCAGTTCAGCTGATAGCTCTCCAGAGTTTTTAGCTTCTCATTTACTAGGTCTCCTGCAACAGCTGCCAGTATATTAATAAGGTAGCTCTATTGGTGCTGAACAACTGTGAATATTGGTGTAAAATAAGGTTGCTCCACCCCATCTATGATTTCATTGTTTCAGAATTGCCTGAGTGGGAAGACAGGATATCTTTTAAGATCCATCCTATTTTTCTGCTTCAGAGGGCAAAGTTAGCATGATGGATGTTTCTCATCTATAGAAAAAACACTGCATGAACTACTTATTCTGTCTCAGTTTTTCATGTTCCTGAGATGCACATTAAGAAAGCAGAACTGAAAAGGTTAACAGTCACAGTTAAAGCAATTAAATGTTTTATTTATATTTCAGGGATTAAGCAAGCAATTCAAGCATTGTAGCAAATCAAGCTGACAAGTTCTATTCACATAAATGACAACATGCAGACAAAAATTAGATTAATTTACAAAATAACAATAATTCTTTTACCCAGAATGCTATATTTATGGAAAGTGTTCAGAGAAATGCTTCCAATTATTTCCAACTTTGCAACAAATTATTACAGAACAACCTTTTCTTCATAAAATTACCCTATTTTGATGACTCACTGCACTTTTTCATTCTTTGTATAAAAGGACCTTCTTCATTACATAGACGCAGAAGGGATACAGCTGGAAAACAAAAGCAAGATAGGGAGGAAATAAATATTTTTACTGTTAATACAGTCACACATTTATGATAACTTTGCTAAATTAATGTAGCTGCAGAGTTCATGATAACCTATGTGTATTTAACATCTTGCCAGATGATGCATAAATTTTTTCCCTGGAATTAAGTAGTCATGCGTGTTTACCTCACAGTAATAACTTCTGATGGACACACGCACATGTATACAAATACACTAACAATAACACTTGAAAAATATCTGAGACCTAATGTAGGTGTTTTTGTTGTTGATGTTGTTTTCCAGTAAGAAAAAAAAAGAAAATTGTCAGAAAATGTATCATGTAGGAGTAGTCAACATAGCGATGATTAAGAAGTGGCAGGGGAAGGTTCAACTATTTCCTTATAAAAAGCTCTTTGGTTATTGATCGTTCGGTTTTAAATGACAGAATTTTGAAATTTTTCAATTTTTGGTACTCAGTTGCCATTTGATCGTTCTCACATTAAAAATTATGACAATCAACTTTGCACCCTTGATAGTTAGCTGTTACATTAGCTTTGCTTTTAGACTGAAGTGATTACAATACATATTAGTTATGCATAGAAGACAAAAGATCATGAGGGGTGCTTTTCTAGGGAGATCTGTGCTGAATATTCATAGTAGATGTCTTTATAGTCCTAAATCAGAGACCTGGTTATCTGAGAGCTTCTCTGTTGCACACCACAATACATTCTGCTATCAGAATCAGCTTTGTAATTACTCCTGGAATTTTGTGATTTGGTTTTTTGTAGGAAAAGTCCAGAAAAACTGCTAAATATTTTTGGGTATAAGATTTTTTTTATATATAATCAGAGGTAATACTTTGGTTTTTTTTGAAAGACAATAGCCAGTGAAAATATTGGATCATATGTTACTCACTACCTGGCTAACCTGAGTTGATTTGTTTGTGCTGAATGCTTGTTTGGCTTTTTTATTGTACATCTGATGGATGTACAATACAACTATAAGATTAAATAGGAGACCCAGAGTTTCATTTTCTTTTTCATTATACAAATCTAAAGAATGGAAGAAAAGCTGGAATGAATACTGGAAACACCATTTGCAATGGCCTTCTTCCTGCTATATGTTTTCCTTTATTTGCACTCTTACGAATTATTACCAAGCTTGATGTGCTAGCTACAAGAAAGAAAAATGCTCATTGTAAACCATAACATAGACAATGGTCAGATGATAGTCTGAACAAACATAAACTATGCTTTTTCTATGAGTAAATGTTCCTCCTCAAAANTGTTAACAAACAGTGAACTTCTTCTTATCTATAACAATCATAGGAGTAGAAATTATCCACTTCCTTAAGGTACTGCACATCTTGGGCTTCTTGACCAACTTTTTTTCTGACATTTTCTCAGATATCCTAAATGAACAATGTTATTTATTCCTCCTGCTACTTCCTCCCTCCGGAGAGTTCTGTGTGCCTTTAACCCTGGGCATGTTTATAACATCTTTGATGTTCCTATGTGATAATACTTTCATTTCAGTCAATGGTATCACACTGTGCAGAGCACTATTTGTACTCCTACTACTTTTCAGGTCTCACTGCCCTTCCTAAACAATTCATAAAATAGAGCATCATCCTACATTCTGAATCATAATAAAAGTTCTTTATCATATAAATGTGAATGTAGTGGACAATGTAAGCAAGGAAAAGAAAGACTGCTCTGGGAAGTCTTTGTAATTTCTGAAGTGCCTGCTCATATGCTATAAGAGAATGATGTCCTTCATTGCCATAAATGAACATTGTAAGCGAAACGGAAAAAAAAAAAAGAAAGAAAAAAAAGATCATGCAGCTGATAACAGTTTTTAAAAAAATGGCAACTGCAGCTGCTGAGGGGCATTACTAAAAGTGACAGATTTTGGATCTGCTCTTTTTTCAAGTCACCTATGAGTCACATTGCCATCATTTCTTCATCTGTAAGGGACAAACTCTGTCCCTTCTGTGAATTATGTCAGCAATCTTCCATCAGACACATGCAATATTGCTAGGTGACACCTTGCAGCAGGTGTTCACTTCTTCCATATGGTACTTCACACATTTACTTAACTATCATATCTGAAGCATATTGAATTTGTTCAGCCTACAGAAGGTGTCAAGCTAGATGGACGACATTCTTTTAAGTGTGTGCATTCATCTTGGCTTGACAAGTGTCCATTTGACACTGAATAGAAAGCCTTTTCCTGAGAACACTCTAGAATACCATATTACTTGTCATTGTAATCATTTGTGTTGCCAGAATTTTGCAAGAAACATTTGTGATCCCCACTGGCAAATTACTTTTATCTTGATATGCCAAAGTATAAAGTATCTAGATCTCCTGTTCTGAATTACATAAGTATTATAATTTTATAGATAATAAAGGCTTTTTTTTTTAATTTTTGCATCTTAAATGAGAGTTTTGGGTTTGTGGTACTGGTTGCTTCAATGAAGAATCTTTTCTACAGTGGCCTTTATCAGAAAGGGTTTTTGTTTTGCTTTTTGTCTTTTTAATTTTTTTTTTTTCCTAGAACACCGCCTGTTGACAGGCTATGTAATTATTTCTATTTACTCCTTCAACACACTGCTACCTACAGCCATGAATCTTAACTGTTCTTCCATTTAGTGAAAGAATCCGGCCACTTATTATGTGTTTGTAACATTTGGCATCCCGATTTAATTGAGGCAGGAAAATCCAAGACAGTTTAGTAAAAGTACTTATTGACTTGGACAAACAAGTGAAGGATAGCACAGCCCTGAAGTAGTGGAATTCAAATCAGCAGGCTGAAGCTTCATTTTTAATCTACCAAAAAATTTTACTCAGTAAAAGCAAGGAGCCTTTTTTTGACTATCACATCGTGAAAATAAAAATAAATAGACAAAAAATTTGGTCAATCTATCCTAGTTTGATACATATGAAAAGGCTGAGGCATATGCAAAGGTGTCAATCCCCTCGTCTTTAGTGCTAAAGCCAACTTCCTAGTATTTTTCTACACTGAACAGACTCTTGGCAGTAGCTTTAAAATTAATGAAGTAAACGTCTTCTACAAAACCTCTTCAGAAATTCTATTTTTCTATAGCAGATTTCACTTTAACAAGCTGGTGCCACAGTTGTACTTCATTGCTATATTTTCAGATTTTTTACTATGTTAGTTCCTGTAACACTGGACTACTGCAAGTGTGTGGAGGAATGGCTGAAGGAGCAAGGCAGCCATGACTCGCTGTACGAGCAAAATCTCTGTGGCAGCACAGAAGGCATCATGCTGGAAAAATACTGTGAGAACAGGATAGTGGAGGAGTGCAGATAAGGGTCACTGTGGCCTTGAAGCTAGAAGCAGATGCAAGACAGGGAATTAGTGCGTGCATACGCTGGAATGTATACACCCCCCTGTGCTGTAAATATGAGTAGTTGATGTAGCATTGAGCATTAGTAACCAATCTGATTAATGTCAATAAGATATGTAGCCAATCGGGCAATGCCAAGTATACTTTCTTCCTTATAAAAGGATTGCTCTGTTTAGAATAAAGTGAAGCTTTTACCACTCATATTGAGTTTGTCATGCTTCCCCGCGCGCTGGACACCCATCCCTGTTGACTCCGCGGCACAAGTGGAAGTGAAAATATTCACAAAAAATAACTTTCCCTTAATCAGAACAAAAACTGGATAGATGAAGATTCAGACTGCTCGGTCATGGAAATCTGCAGTTTGTAATTCATGTAATTGATGAAAACTAGCTGTTTTCATCAGCTAGTGCCATGTAAGTGATGGCCTTATGAACAGATACCTCTTGCACTTTCTTTGATTTCATTAGAAATCTGGTTCATAAACAAGACCATCCAGCAGTCGCTGGAGGTTTCACAAAGAAACAGTTGCTATCCAAAAAATTTTTTAGGCGCTCCTGGTCTGCCTGCCAAAGCTGATGTTTGAGTGAACATCCATGGGCATTTTTCTGCCTGTCTTATTCGACTAGTAGCCTTTCAAGCAGCCCATGAGAAAATGCTTGAGTGATCCATATACTTATGTTTGTGTTTTAGAAGACAATTATGTTTCTGGAGAATCAGATAAAAAGTCCACTTACCTCAGTCCCTTGTCCTTCATGCTGCACAGGAATAGTTTTTATTTCATCATAATGTCACTCAGCCATAGTATAATCAGAGGTCTTTTTACAAGATCTTGCTATCAGTTTCAGTTGAACTCCAAATAATTTCTTTTTTTTTAATGAACTTTGCCACATTACTGTTCTTCTCTTCACTGATCATTTGTGAATGTTTATCTGTCCCAGTACAGAACCTTATTTTATGATTGTGACTTCCATTTTTCCATTCTTGTCTGTGTGGATGCCTCACTAATCTATTGAGTAGGCTATGGTAGCCTTTGTTAATGTAACTTATTTTTAAATCTAACTTTCCCTTATGCTAAAGCCAAGTTAAACAGTAGATTACACACCATAGAGAACTTTGCAATCTTACAGTAGAATTTCTTTAAAATACTTACAATGTCTTGCTATAAAGTTTAGCAATTTATTGTAAAACTATTTCTTTCAAAACTTCAGTTTTACATAGTTTATCCTTATGAGTACAGAGGAGAAATCACTAATGTGAAATCCTCCTAGAATTCTTCAGTATAAACCAATGAAAAATGTTAACTGGTCCTGCAAAGAATTTCGTTTCTTTTTGTAACACAATTTGCAAGTTTAGGATCCAGTTCTTTTTAATTTTAGTTATACTTCTGAGGTATTTTAAAGTGTGTTGGGATGAGAAAGCTGTTCATAGTTTTTTCTCATGCACCTTAATATGCTTTTTCTTTAAGCTTGTCAAAGTTAGTTGTTTTCAGTTCTCTCTATTAAGACACAAATTACTCTTTCTGAGGGATGTCTTTGTGTTTGTTCTCATGTTCTAATACTTCAGTTTGATTGCATTAGATTTTATTGAGTTCTTTAAAAGTAACACTTAATTTGTGTGTTATAACTCTGATCTGCCAAGGCAGATCCTCTACAAGCCATACAAGTCTTGTACCTTTTGAGTGTGCCTTTTGATTTTCTTCTTCCTCATTATGTTTGTTCCCCTTTTAAAATTAGACATTTACAAGATGGTAATTTTCCTGGTTTCCTTCATGAAGGATAAGAAATTCAGTGCATTATTATCATTATTATAGAGCTTTACTTAGGCAGACTCTTATTGAATTGTGATCTCCATACTTGTCAAAATATGCTGAAAAACTGTTCCAGATTTTGAAGTCTCTAACAGTCTGGTTCAAGAAATAGCTATTAATAGTGTCAAAAAATGCTCTTATTGCATCATGAGTATTATGCAGTGGACTCAGTCCACATACAGTCATCAAAATATCCTGGTTGTTACATTTTTAACTTCCAAACGTGTCTTAGCGTGTCACATTCATCCTCCTTGTCTGATGATTCTTATATTACCCCAGTAATATACTTGTTCCTCTTCAACAGAAAATTTCATTTCTATGTGCTCTTTTACAATACCAGCATTCCACACATATGACTTAAAGCCCTGTTAATGTGATACAGTGTGTCTTCTGGCATAATTATTTCTTAGTCACAAATAATTTTCATTTTGCTATTTACTGAGTTTCACTCACCATCTTGCTTTCATCAAACTTCGGGTAAATCTGCTGTATTTCAGTTTGATTCTCGAGACTTTCATGAACCTTTTGAATTCTAGATTCAGAACATTTTTAAAGAAGTGCATACACATTTCATATTTGTCTGTCTATTTTTATATCTTAAATATTGCCTAATATTTTGTAAGGATATTCTTCAGCAGAAAGTGAGAACTTCTTTCTGCATCCCCCTTCAGGGAATGCAGCATTTTTCTGAGTGGATTCTGATATTCATTATCTTAAACAGCATGCTATTTTCACTATGTAACATTCTTCTGCCTTTTAGACATAAAAAAAAAAATACCTGAAGACTGAGTTTTTATTGTTATGGTCTGGAGCACTGTCAGTAAATAGCCATTTTGCTGCAATGTGTTTTTCCATAGACTGTAAAGCTTTTCTGAGTTCTCACGAACCATAAGCAGCTCCCACGCTTTTTTCCATTATTCTGCCACAACTCATTCTTCTTCTCTTCGGTCCCATGCATGATAGTGCTAGGGCTATTGTGCATATTTTTATCTTTAAGATGTACTTACATATTACCACTAGGTCTTCTGTTTTTCCACCTCTTTATCAAACTAAAAATGCTATAGTATCTCACTGAGAGGGCTACAGCTGATAGAGACCCACAGTCTATGTAAAGCTCATTTAGCTACATCTAGAACTGCAGTTGCAGGTTTCCTCTCACAGTTTGTCTGGCTATCCAACAAAATTGGCCTTGGGAACCTTCTAAGAAAATTATGTATTTACAATAATGAGACAGAAACCCACAAATTTCATAACTGAGTATCGATACCAAAAGGGCTGTTCTTCCAAGTTTACAAGGAAACACATAATAATTAAATAATTAACCACTGCTATCATCTGTTTTCCTGATAGGAATCTGGTAGTGAAACTGAACTGTTTTGCAGGACATGCATACCTGTTCTAAACTTCATAATTTGTTTTACTTCTTCACTTTCACCTGCACAAGTCCTCAAGAAAAGCTGAATGAAGCAAGGAAATGTGAGAGTTAGGTATACTTTGGCTGCTGCATCTTCCCTTAGGAAGAAACAGAGATGTGCAGGTGGGATTCTGTAGGACCCATCAGAAAATCTAATACATTCACCACAAAATCACATAGGAATTCAAACTCCTACTCTCACACTGTCCTGCAGTCTCCAGCACGGGAATGAATGTTACTGCCCTAGTGATACAAATGGTACAAGAACACAGTAAGGGAGAGGAGAGAAAAACACAAAGATTCTCTCATCTGTGATCCAGAAGTTTTGATATTATTACAGTAACTTGTATTATGCTGAAAGAATCAAATGCTTTTAAAAACAGTAGAAGAAACCAGTGTCCATTGCATGCTCAGCCTTCTTCAGCAAATACGACAGTAACTAATCCATTCCTTCAGCTTGTTAACCTCACCCTCCTGTATGCTCTTATTCTTCTCTCCTACAAGCTATGGAAGTGAGCAGGTCCTCATTTCTTTAGCAAAGATTTACTTATTTATTAATTTTAAATTACACAGCACTGTTTGTCATTAGAGTGCATGCAAATAGAGAAAAATCATCTATACTTTGCATTCTCCCTCACACACGAAGACTGCAGCTAATCAGAATTAATGAGCTGGTTTAAAAAATATGTGAGAAAACAATGATAGCCAATATTAGGAAAAATGATAAATTGTTTGGAAAAAGCTCCTAAGCACAGCTGTGGAGAAGCCCCTTTCTATCTCTCAATTAGAGGAGAAAGGGTATATTCTGAAGCACTGTAACAAGAAGTTCTTTTTACATAGCTGGATTCCAGTGATAACAATGTTGGTGATAATTAATTACATGTGTTGTGTACAATGTTTTCCAATTTGACAAGACAGAAATCACTTTATTTCTACTTTGTAGGGGGAATACTGTGACTCATGAGAGCTCACCCTTGAACTTTCTCTTCAAAATGTCATGTGCTTGGGGCACAATCTGCATTGTGATTGATGACTGGGAAATAAATTACCACCTTGAGTAAAGAGCACAATAAACACAAAATATTAAGAAAGTAAATCCACAAAAGCCATTACCATGAAATCATACCAGTATTATAAATTAGACATTCTAATCCAGCAGCAAAGTCAAGTTTTAGAAATTAACAAAGAGGAACCATCAAGCGCTAGGATATCTAGAATACTTTTCTTAATAGAACTCTTCCTGGCTTTCAGAATCTGGCAATCAAATTGTAGAAAAACTGGAAAAGACTTCAAAACTTCTTGTCCAACTTTTCAAGCAATTAGATTCCCTGTTAGCTTTCTGCAAATTAGCCAAATTAAGTTCTCAGTCTCTCTTTAGATTTTATATGATCCTGTCCCCCCACACCCCCCTCCCCCCCCCAAGGAGGAAGAACCTGCCGCCATACTCTTTCCAAGTTGTTGACCTCTCTCCTCTGCTTGGGGTGTCCACATGCAGCCTCATCAAGTGTCAGGTAGAGGGAAAGATTCTCTTACTTTCATCCTCTCACTGTGGATGCAGTTACTTTTAACATTGGCACACAACTGACTCATGTCCAACTTGCAGTCCGCTCCCATATCTTTCTCTGATAGTGCAGTATATGTCTCCAGCATGTTCCAATGCCTGGCATTCTTTGACTTCCTTGGGTATTTTTTTTTTTGCATTTGTCAAACTGATGTTATGCTTCATCAAGTGGGGCCATAAACCATGATGCTCACATGCTCATGAGCAACAGGGAGGTAGAGTGCACCCACCAAAGTAGCAAGGAATGGCCCCCAGTGGGATGAATTCTGTAAGAGGAGCACTGTAGTAGATGGATATAAACTATTCAGAAAGAACAAACAAGAAAGGAAAAGTGAAAGAGTTGCCCTATATGCAAAAAAAAACAAAAACAAAAACAAAAACAAAAAAACCCCACAATACCAATTTTACAGAAATGTCTTTGAAGAACAGCAGTGCAACAGCAGTGCACATGTCAAGAGCGTATGGGTGAAAATTAGAGACCAAGTCAACAAGGGAAACTTCGTGGTTGGTTTCTACTACAGACTACTTGATCAAGGAGATGATGTTAATGAAGAGCTTGATGTCTGCTGGAACTGCAAGTAGTCTAGGAGACTTGCTCTTAGTGAAGCCATGTCACTGAACAGCTCTTTGTTTTCTATGCACCTCAGCATAGTTTCCAGGAGGATGTGCTCCATGATCTCTCTAGGCACAGAGATGAGACTGACTGACCTGTAACTCCTCAGGTCCTTCTCTTTTCCTCTTTTTATAGAAGAGGCTTATGTTTACCCTGTTCTAGTCACTAGAAACTTTACTGGATGGCCACTGCTTCTCAAACAAATATGATTGGAATTTTGTGGTATTTGTTTCCATCTACCATTTTGTCTTTCTGTTACCTTGAAATGGCTTCCATGCAGACATGTTTGCAGCAAAATGATTTCCAAGGAACTGAGGTAAATCTGTCTATCATGAACTTCCTTAATTTTTTCTGTGGGCCTTTTTTGGAAACAGGTGTTACATTTCTAGTAATAAGGACCCACCCTCACAGCTATAGCTCTTCCAAGATCTTGTACAGTGATTTTGAAATGGCATCAACTGTATCTCTATTTTACTAAGAGTTAAAAGGTAATAATAAGTTACTCAAAGCATTTGGAGAAGGATGTTTATATCCTTCAAGTTTGCTTTGGCAATCTTAGATTCATTTTGCAGACCTGGGGTTCTGTCTCTGCTTATGCTGGAACAGAGTTAATTTTCTTCTTGGCAGCTGGTATGGTGACATATTTTGGATTTTGCATGAGAATAACGTTAATAACACACTGATGTTCTCATTTCTGCTGAACAGTGCTTAGCAACAATAAAAATTGGGAGGAGTTGATCAAGGGAGCTGCTATTTCTCAGAGACTGACTGAGCATTGGTCTGCTGGTGGTGAGCAATTGCATTGTATATCATTCATATTTTTTTTAATTCTTTTTTGTTGATGATTTTTTGTCCTTTCCTTTTCTTTTCTTCTTCTGTTGTTGTTTCTTTTTTTTTTTCTTTTCCTTTCTTTCCTACTAAACTGTCCTTAACTGAACCCAGAAGTTCTAACATTTTTCAGTTTTCTCTCCCATCCCACTGTGGGGGTTAGCCTGCTGGGTTAAGCCACAACATATTCGTAGGATCTAACATATATTCACACAGTGACATTTGGACAAAGAACCTTACTGTTGGTTCACAGACACACCTTTGAAATAAAGCTTAAATTAGAGCCTGGTAGTTTTAGAAATCAAATTAAATTTAGATGTAGAAAAACTACATGACAGTGTCATTTATTTTAAGGGCATTTATTTTAATTTGCTGTACAAATGCTGATTATCATCACAGTTTTTTGAAGATATTTAAGGTCTTCTAGGCTTTGGTAGGAAGCGCTGCAGAAGTCAGTTTGTTCTCTAAGAGTATCAACAAAAAAGATCTTTCATCTTAGAGCTTTATTTCTGACTCTCTTCTGACACCAATTATTTTGTGGGTACACTAAAAGAAATCACTCAAGACTGTCAGCAGTATTGATCCTGTTTCTCCCAACCAGATGTTCTTTTTGTCCATCTGCTCACACTTGCTTTGCACAACATGAAAAACAACCGGAGATGGTGAGGTGATACTGCAATTAACCTTGTAAATGATTTTATTTTTGCAAATGAAGCCAGCAGTTGTGTCCATAACTTACACAATTAAGAGCACAGTATCTTAGTCATATTCTGTAATCCTCCATTTAATATTTGATCACTGATTTAATGTTTAATACTGTGAAATCATTGTTCTTTGTCTTTCATTTCTTGAATTCCTTTGATTTTAAGGATAGTCAGCAAGAGAGTAGCTTTATCCTGCAAAGATTTTCTTGTGTGAGAACTTCAATGAAGACCAGTGTAATTATTCATATGAATAGGAGTTTACATGAGTAAATTCTCCTATTTCAGGCACCTCATCCCTGTGCCTTAGTGGGTTTCTTTAACTTATATTCTTTTATTTGCTGTTAGCAAATTATTTGCTTAAACTAATTGTATGTGTGAAGGGACCTACAGGTGCTATTTATGATTATTTTCAAACTAAAACTCCATAAAGTTTTATTTGAATTTTTTCTCCCTTTAAAACAATATTCTTTAACCATGGAAACTCTAAGCTCCTTGTCAGTATCATTTGGCATCATGTGAATGAGAACATGCATATGCATATTTGATATATACTAAAGTGAAAAGCTTATAAGCATGAAGATTTTAGGAAGACAATCTACCTGTATACTCAAATATTTTAATCCTTAAGGGTAAATGTCTCTATTATTCCAGACCTCAGATTCCCTTATTTAAAGGCTGTCAGCATGTTGCAGTTTTGTTAAGAAAACTACCATTCACTGAGAAGTAAATAACCAGGGTCTCATTAAAATGTATGATTCAGATGACTGGTTCAGAAGTTGCAGTAGGCTTCCAGAGGTGAAAGTACATTCCATTAAATTATTATATCACATATATTTGATGTTATTTCATTTCGAACTCCAGAACTGTTTTCTTACTCAGATGAAAGTCAATAGGTTATCATAAAAAGCAGTTATATGATATGTCAACTGCCATCTTGGTCATGACCAGAGATTGAAATTTGGGTCTTCAGCTGATAAAAGCATTAGGTACTACAGCTGTAACTACAGAACTGACCTCAGCAGCTTGTTATATTTATAGCAGCATGACCTTATACACGAGTCAAGAGGTACCACTCATAGTTCAGCTCTTGTTACAGCTGAACACAAAAATGCAAGAACCAACCATTGTGCTAGATTTTTAGAAGATGGTTCCAGGTTGCTTGAAGTAGAAGATCCTTGTTTTGTTGGAAAATAAATAATCCATTACTCAATCAGCTATGAATCACTTTTTAAATATATGTTTTCTCCAGAATGCCTGGGGAAAACTCCTAAAATTAAAAAAGTTGAAATAATTTACAGAATATTAGAATTTTGATAAATATAAACTATTAAACAGAATATGTTTAATAATCACCATAAGACCTTCTGTCAATTTACACAGTCTGTTTCTTTTTTCCTAGTTGTCCCCCCCC
>JACDJE010000157.1:938416-1046548 GCA_016647715.1 Pavo muticus | reverse complement strand
TTTTTTTTTTTAATTGTGTATCTTTTTCAGTAGTTAGAAAATGTGAGGCAAGAACATGACTGGCATTTCTATCCTTCTATACTGTGCCTCAAGGGTAGTGACATTCAGGACAAATGAATGCCAAAGCTTATCTTAGTTTATTGTTATTCAACAGCAAGCGAACTACTTCTCCACAGAGTAAAAACAATGACCCCTTCAAAATATGTGCTGCTACAATTTTAAAAAAATAATAAAAATCCTTATTTCGTTTCTTTCTCTCTTTCTTAGTCCTTTCCTTAAAGAGGAAATCCAGAGCTATTTTTCTGCTTAGCCAATAAAGCAGGACTCTTCATGAATCACTGTTCTATGTCACTACTTCTGTTTGCTCCTTCACCAATTGAAGGTAAAAGAAATCTGTAAAAACTCCTATTGGTCACTGTCTCCTTTCTGCTTCACTGACTTGCTACCAAGACAGTAAAAGTTGCCACTTTTTCTGCACAAGTTTGTTTATCTTTCTCTCTTTCTTCATGCTGTCCGTTTAATTAAAGGTCAGGATCTATGACTATAATCTTCTGGGATAATAGCTAAACCTAATAGTGTATCTTCTTTATAACACTGACAGTCTATCACTGCTGATTCCTCATGGTAGCTCTTCTGTTCACCTCATCATTCTGCTGGATCTTTCAGCAGACACTCTCTTTAAAATCCCATTTGTACCATTTGGGTCAGGTCGGGAAGAATAATGGCTCTAATCTCATTGGAGTGATATTATTAATCTTGAAGCAGGTGAGGAGCAAGATGCTTTCTCAAGCCAAAGAACTTCAGTTCTGCAGCAGGTAATCCCAGACCTACTGCACGTGACAAAATGATGGAAAGATTACACTATCATTTTAGTTAATATTTAAACCTATATGCTATATTAAATCATTTGCAGAGGACTAAGACGCAGGACTAAATTTTCCCTTCTCAGTTCCAGCCAGCTTGTTTAAATTTTTTCTTAATATGTTTTCAGCAGATAAAAAGCAAAAGTAAACAGGAGTAGCTGTGAATCACAGCACTGTTCCTCTATGATCATAATCAGATGCTGAGTTTTTTGCTTCTGGGCATAACAGGTGCATATTTGCTGATGTTTAGAAATTTGAGAAAATCGCTTCACAATTAAAACCAGATTCAGCAATTTGACTTGTTTAAATTTCAGGATCGACCTGTTGGTTATGAAAGACATTAACTTCAGCTGCAGTCACTGTATCTTCTGAACATTCAACCAGGATTTTTTAGAAATAAGACTTGAGATATGCTCTAGATGTACATCTGTTTCACATATTAATTCAAATTGTTATTGACCTGGGGGCAAGTATCACTGCTTTGTGAACAGGAAGGTTAACAAAGAACAAGACGAAAAATCAGTCTTTAGCTTCCTCTTGGTATAGGTCCCTATGCTCAATCAGCTGGAAAATGGATTGTCTTAGCTTCCTGTGTCTGGCTGAGGTGTTTCTATAAACTATACCTGCACATGATAAATATTGGTAAACCAGTAACAGTACAGCATTATTCCTAGAAAAACTCAAAATAGCCTTCTACAAAAGCAGATGATAAGTTTGTAGACAGTCTTATCAGTACCTCTTCAGGTTTTTGTTTTTTTTTTTTTATTTCTAAGAATCTTTTACCCTTTTATTCTAGTTTCTTATATAATACTCTTGACTTTAGTCCACAGATAGCTATATTAAGCTGACAGAAACTGGGGATCTTTAAAACTCTTTTAAACTGGGGGATAAATACTGAAGACATGCAGCCTAGATGTTGCTTTTGTTGTGTGAGCTAATATAGACTTTGCTGAGAAATCCTTGAGTACAGTCAGAAATTCAGTTCAGGTATAAGTGAACATGTTAAACAATTGTTTATCATAAAATCATAGAATGACCTGGGTTGAAAAGGACCTCACAGATCATCTAGTTTCAACCCCCCTGCCATGAGCAGGGTTGCCAACCACTAGAAAGAGAAGTGTAGAGATGGTTTAAGAAAATTTAGCAGAATTTGTCCATTTTGTTAACCTGAGGGAGGTTGTAGTTAGCTGGGGGTCAGCCTCTTCTCTCGTGTAACTAGCGATAGGACTAGAGGGAATGGCTTCAAGCTGCGCCAGGGGAGAATCAGGCTGGACATTAGGAAATATTACTTCTCTGAAAGAGTGATCAGGCACTGGAATGGGCTGCCCAGGGAGGTGCTGGAGTCATTTGGAACATTTGGACGTTGTGTTGAGGGATATGGTTTAGTGAGAACTGTTG
Organism: Pavo muticus; assembly: GCA_016647715.1. Taxonomy (NCBI): domain Eukaryota; kingdom Metazoa; phylum Chordata; class Aves; order Galliformes; family Phasianidae; genus Pavo; species Pavo muticus. Next base: position 1,044,287 of record JACDJE010000157.1, on the reverse strand, counting down.
GTGATGGGTGGATGGTTGGACTGGGTGATCTTGTGGGTCTTTTCCAACCTTGGTGATTCTATGATTCTATGATTCTAAGAAGGATAAAAAGGGGACCAACAACCAAGAGGTTAGGTTTCTGACAACAAATTCCTCACGGCGTGATGCCTGCATGCCGAAGAAGAAGTTTTCTGTCATCGGAAGCCTCACGAGCTGATGCCTGCATGCTGACAGACTCTCCTGCACCTGAGACCTGCCTCTTCCTCCTGGAGTTACCCTGTCGCTGCACCTAAGGCCAGCCATGCTGCTGCTGCTCTCCCCCTGCGCTTTTGCCTTGGACCATCGGAATGGTGTGCAATGGGACGCTGCTGGATCTTGGAGGTGACTATCCTCGCTTTACGCAGTTCTTGCATCTTTCCTATCTTTTCTATTGCCCGCATTCCCTTCCCCATCACCCTAATTCGTAATAGTCACCAGCCTTCCCTTCCCCATCTCCCTGATTGATTAAGATTTGTAATAAACTGGTTGGACCAACATTTGAATCATTTTTTCTTAATCTCACATCGGGTGTACATATATCAAAGAACTTCCTCTCCCTCTGATAAATTGGAGTGAGACAAAAACATGAAAAGAAGAATAAGCTGGTTTCTGTTCTGGCTATTTCTTATTCATCTGCTTTGTCAGAATTGGTTTGAAAGACTCAAGGAAGAGTATTTAGTAGTGATTAAGAAAAAATGATTGCAAACGTGAAGAAAAAATCTCTCCCTATACTTAAACTGCCACTGAGAAGAAGAAGAAATGCAAAAACCTATTCTGTACAATATATTTGAAAAGAAAGCTTTTACTGCTGTTAAAAACATAGGAACAAATAACTTTGTGATTATTATTCTTTTAACTAATAATATTTCCTTCAGAATAAAGTCATGTTTTAAGAATTAAGCAAGTTTGCTTTCAGAGTTTTTCTTTTAGTCTTCACCATATAGTTACCACATTTCTAATGTTGAAACAGGCAAAACAAATACCCCCATAAACTCCACTGACCCTTTTTTTTTCTTTTTCCTGACATGATGCATGTTTATAACATAAACCGAACATACTTCCTATCCTATTATAGTAAATTTACATATGTTTGGAAATTGTAAGTTAGGTCTGCTCCAGGCTCCTGTTTCTTAAGTAATGCAAGACTTCATCAAATTTTCTGCAAATCTTCTTCAGTTTGCTTGATGGTCTCATTCTTCATTGTAAAGCCTCAGTGCTTATTAGGCTCTTGAGTGAACCATGCCTCAGCAATAATAGCCAAAAATATGTCAGCAAACCATCAAGAAATTCAAACTGCTGCATGCGGACTAACTATTAAGAGCTGCTAAAGTAGGGAGCTTTATTATGTAGATCACCAAAATGTTATCGTCTTCTTAGCATATTGGAAAATGTGAGGAAAGTTCAAAGCCGTACTGATTCAATTTTAAAAGAAATTGGGCTATTGTCTTCTATCTGCATATATGCTTCATTTATTCTGCAGAAATATGTGTATTCAGAGATTTGAATCCAACCAGAAGAGAGACAGATGAACATATCATAGGGAAAATTGTAGGGTTATTTTATTTTATTTGATAATAAATATTCTTAAAATAGCAATTATATTGAGAAGACACGTGAACCTTTGTAGGACCTTAAAATAAGTATGTTGCTCCAAAAGTAATGCCTCCTATTAAATTCCATGCATACTACAAGTATGAAGAGCACAATAACACCATTTGATAGAGCAAATTCTCAACTAGAAAATCTGTTTTTTCAATGTAGTCACCACCATTAGCAGATTTTGAGAGGCTTCAAATCCCTTTCCAGTTCCAAGATCAAACTATTGGAGTGATATGATTTTATCTGGGTGGGGAGTGGAAGCCAAACACATTTCTTTGCAAGGAGGGAACTTTTCTTCCACAGTGGAAGATTGCTGTTAAAGGAAACAGTTGAACAAATGTGCCAAGATAGCAGTAAGAGGTTCCAAAATAAGTTGACCACCTCTTTGGCATCAGTGAAATGGTAATAAAAAACTCATCACTGGGAGACTTCCCACCCCATTAACAGAAGTGATAAATGTATGTCAGAAGACAGAAAAAAAAAAAAAAAGGCAAGTAAACCTCAACAACTGCTAACTGAGTTGCTTAAATTTTAGGATAAAGTTGTTTTCAATGCTTATTAAAGTACAGTCATTTTATGACTATACATACTGCAGTTCATGCATGACTAAAGCCATTGTTTATCCATGAAACCAAAAGCCAAAATTGTAGAAATCATACGTGCTTTAAACAAATTTTTAAACCACTTCCGATCTCTGCTTGACTGCAAAAAGGGAGGTAGTGCTTTGTTAAGTGGTAAATCACTCTTAGGAATTCTAAATTTTCTCAGTATCAACCTATTTTTTCCTTATTTTATTTCACTTGTGACCATTTATGAGCATTGATTCAACTTCATATAACATTCAACAAACTCCTATGTGCTACTGGTCATCAAAATATGATTTTATGAAGTACAGAATATAGGGTTTTTTCTTCTTTTCAGTGGAAGTTGTGGAGTAAAATAAACAAGTGCTTCATTATCCAAACTCTACATCACCTTCTGAGAAGCATTTTGAAATATGGATGGAAAATGGAAGCTAAGTAGAAATCGGGTGCAGGAACTAAGGGTGAACAGGAAGGGAGGGCAGAAAGGGTTTGAAGCCTCTCAAAAATCTTACTCATTTGTCAAATCTTTTCTATGAGGGCTCCTCCAAAAGCAATGCCTCTTATTCTCTTATATTGGCCCATGACATCAGAGGCAGAAGTTGATGGTACGGCAGCAGAGGTTGAACCTTCCCACTAATATTTCTCTACATTTTGTTGACGTGCCACATATGGCAGAGAGAGGCAGTCCAACAAAATGGTGTCTGACATGGAAGTGCTTATGAAACAGAGGGTCTGTCACTGAATTCCGCCATGAAGACAAAACAGTACTATTGACATTCATTGACACTTGTGAACATTTATAGTGTCCAAACAGTGCATATGAGCATAGTGAGGTGGCGGATGATACTTTTCAGCAGTTGGCGATAGTAGGTGTCCTCCACTGGTGCAGTTTTTAACAAGCACAGCATGCAGACTCTTCATTGTTAGTGAAAATGCATAGCTAATGGAGGCTACTGTGTTGGAAATAGTCATGTGTTTCTGAGAATTTGGTCTAACAAATTGTGCTATAGTGCTCTTTGTGTATGTACTAACTTCCATAGAAATAAATAGGAGATATACTACTTTCAGAGCAACCTACGTAGTAGTTCACATGTATAGTAGATATAGATATTACTATACATTTATTAATATGCTTATATGTATTTCAGACTGGAGGTATGTGCTTTCTATATTTGATTTCTACAATTGGCTCTATACGTGACAAATTATTTTGTAGTAATAGATGTAATACCTACCTGTCTTTTATATCCTCAAAATATATTTATAGAAAATAGCAGTTGGAACAAATGTATGCACTAATTTTAATTATAGAATATCTAAAATTAAAGGTTTACCCTATATAATTTCATCATAAAAAGAAATAATTGACATCTCTAAAAATCAGTGGCTGCATATGTTGAGGCCATAGATCTCTGAGAAAGGAATTTAACAAAATGAATGCAAAATCAGCACAGAGTATACTGGTATCAACACCTATTCTGGAAGAGGTCTTGGTCTATGGATGAAGACTGAAAAACAATATCCTAGAGTAATCATGCCCGAGATGAAATACAGAATCAGCAGTTGAAAGCTGAATGTGAAGAGTGGGCAAAAAAACACTGTATGAAAATATTTGAAAACACATCCAAAGAAATACAAACTGGTTAGAATTCCATTATAAGATCAGGTGGAACTATTCTTCCACAGTAAATTTAAGGCAGGCTGAACAGTTCTACTTTGACAGAGTTTATATCAATAAATTATACTGCAAATTATTTTGCCATGTAATGAGTTCAGTGTATTTGAAATAAGTGAAGAAATTTAATGTGGGAATGAGAAAGGTTAATGCCATTTAAAGAAATTGAAAAATGCAGGTAATGTGATCTAAATGAGATATTTAACTGAAAGCCGAAATACATTAGGTAGTGGATATCTCATAATCCACATATGGTTTTAGTAGCAATGTAAGTGTTCAAGCACTGTGTAATTTTAGTAACTTTCTCCATATAATTACTGAGAAATTAACTTTATATGCAGGATCAACAACAGATGAATATTTCATGACTGATTACAAGTATGAAAAGAATTTATTCCTGGAAGGTTGTTATGACAGTGTTTTTAATGAATACTTGACATTATTAATACTTCAATTATTTATTTATTTTGCATTGGTGTTGTACCTGGCATTTTGTAGTGATCTAAAAATAGATGATCTCTGACTTGAGGATCTCATATAAGATGACAATAGGCCAAAGTGGAGAAAGAATTAGAACAGATAAGTTGATAAAGCTCTTGTGAAGTCTAAGATGGCTGGCTCTGACTGATATCCTAAAAATAATGATTATTCCTGAGAATAAAAATGGGAACCACCTTTCTTCATCTATACTGTGCTTTACCTCTGATTTCTGAGAGGCGAACTGGAAGATTCTTTTGTTCTCATTATCATTTTTGGTACTGCTTTAAGAGATTTATTCAGGGATTGAAATTTTGCTATTAGTTATTTGCTGTACAAACTCATCAGACTTCCTGCTCCCCTGTTCCTCCAGCTTTTTTCTCCCCCTTTTCTGAGCACTAGTCATTTTTTGTGACCATCATAGCTGTAATGAAACACCGAGATTTTTATGGAAACTTGGTATTTTGACAACTGACATTTTAAGGAAAATATCAAATAGCAGGAAACATGATAAAAATCATGAGGGTTGACAATGCTGCCATCTAGCCCTTGAAATGTAATCAACAGGAGCCATCTGATAGAAAGCAGTGAGTTTCTGAATGTCTGCACTCCCTAATTATCAGGCATCTAAGACAGTTTTCTTCAAAGTCACAGCATCTTGACCATGGAAAATTTGTCCTCTGTCAACATTTTGAAGAGCAAGACTGTGTATTTTTTGACCTAGCGACATCAGATGTCAGATGTTTAGAGGATGCATATCTGGGACATTGCTGGGAAAACTCTCATTAAAAAATTAAAAAGCTAGAAAGCTTCTGTGTGTTATCTTATAAAGAAGGATTATGATCTCCCAGAGTACATCATATACTATCAAGACTGGCTTCCTCTGTTTGCAAGTTGGACTACTGTTCTGAAAATGTAAAATACAAAGAATTGAAAGATAGGGAAAACATTCTTTTTCTATGTCTAATTATATTCCTCTCATTAATATTTCTTTGGTTTAGACCACAGTTTTGGGATCTTTCATATCACTGAAGATCAAAGAGTAATCATCTTCTAAGGTATACTGGGTAGGACAAGTGGTGGGTTTTGTTTAAATGCTGTAATTTTAAATGCATTTAGTGTTTATATGCAAATCTTTTTATGAGATACAGCATTCTTATACTATAGACTTTTATTAGTTATGTGTAAACTTTAATTATTTAGGTTTGAGATGCTATTTTTTTTTCCTGTTCTTGTTTTAAAACTGGCATTTGTCATTGTTTTGTTCTAGCTTGTTTCACAATAATTGATTTTATGTTCACTTGTTAATTGGTGTAGTTGTTTCTTTATTGAAATTCATGGATTTGCTGATGTCCTGAGGAGGGTTTATATTCACTGGTAGTCACTAATTGCACAGTGTTAAGCATTCATAAGCTTGCAACTTCTTCATAAAGCAATCAACACATTTTATTAACTTCCTGAGTCTCTGCTCTGCTCCCTGAATTTATAGTATTTGTGAACCTGCTCTAAGCTGAAAACAGGTGCCATATTTGTATAATATGAAACCCTATGAAATGAAAACATATTTTATTTTTAAAAGAGTAATAACTTGGAGACAAATTGCTGTTATTATCATTATTTGCCACAGAAGTGTTGGGAGCTTCAGAATCAGAAATACAGAATGCAGAACAAGAGAATAAAAAACACTCAAAGCACCAAAGAGCCTATGGAGTAAGGTCTAAATTGTTTCTAACCATATTAGTCATACTAGGAGCATAAAAAGAAGAAAATAAATGTTTCGTGCATGCTAGCATGGCTTTCCAACAACAGTGCATGCCTACTGACTAGGAATCCCTTCCTGGTTATTTCTTTCCAATCTAAGCAGAAGAAACAAGGAAATAGAGATCAAAGAGAAATGTTGGATGTCTCACTCAATGACCACCAAGTGTCATCAGAAATTGATAGTGCTGTGAGATATTGTATGAAGAGTTAGCACATAAAGAGTCAGTCCTTCAGGAAAGTACCTGACTAAAAGCAGTGACACGTCCTATTACTGAGCGTATCCTTTACCCAGTCCAGCAGCTCAGACCTTGCTGAGGGTCCCAACAGAAGCTGAACACAATCTGCTTCTTCTCACAGTCTAAAAAATGGAAATAAAATGAGACCTGGCCTTCTACTGAGGCCTCAAAGCATTTGAAGTTTCTATGGCTGTGCTGTGAAAGAAATGCACAAATCAGAGATCAGTCACAGATTCCTTAGACTTAGTTTCCCCTCTTTTCCATTCTTTTAGTTTTCTTCGTTACATCTTTGATCTTTTCCTCACAAAACCACTGTAGCTGTTTTTTATCCTTCTGTAATCCTCTTAACTAGAAAATTTAGGCTATATTGTCTTAATATTACTGTCTGTAGCATTCCCAAATCCTCACCCTCCACTAGTGGATTTTGATATTGTTCCCCATTGCTCTCTTTGTCTAAATAAAATCAGATATTGATATACTGCTATACATATCCAGCTTCTCTCAGCAGCTTTCTTGGTGATAAAGTCACAAATAACCACTGTAATACATAGTTACTGCTCACCTAGAATTATCATAGGCATATACATAAAGTATTATATTTATATTATGAATATGAGAGAGTATATCTCAAGAAACCTGGCTCAGACTCCCATTTTAGCACAACCCAGCCTTTCCCCTGAATGATCACCTCTTGTTAGCTCTCACAGTCGAGGTGAGGATTGTTTAGCAGTACTCTAATTATTGTGTAAGATCGTTCTTATCTGTCTCAATAATCTCATGCTTTCTATAGAGAAGTACATAGATATTTTGTAACTGTCAGCCTTGTAGTCAGACAAATCACATTCCCATTACTGTGCATTCTCCAACCCATTTTTGTCTGACAAACTCCAAATCTTTTGTTTAAATCCCTCTTCAAAATATTTCAAAAATTTCCTTCCTGAGAGGCAAATGTCACTACTTACCCACAACTAGTGTGTATTAAGACCATTCCCCCTTGTCCTATCACTATCCACCCTCATAAACAGCCATTCCCCTTCCTGTCTATAAGCTCCCTTCAAGTACTGGAAGGCTGCAAAGAGGTCTCCCCAGAGCCTTCTCTTCTCCAAGCTAAACAATCACAGTTCCTTCAACCTTTCCTCATAGGAGAGGTGCTCCAGCCCTCTGATCATCTTAGTGACCCTCCTCTTGACCTGCTCTAAGAGCTCCATGTCCTTCCTGTACTGGGGGCCCCAGGCCTGCACGCAGTACTCCAGATGGGGCCTCACAAGAGCTGAGTACAGGGGGACAATCACCTCTCTCTCTCTGCTGGCCACCCCTTTTTTAAATGCAGCCCAGAACACAGTTGGCCTTCTGGGCTGCAAGTGCACACTGCTGGCTTATGTCCAGCTTCTCATCCACCAGGACTCCCAAGTCCTCCTCTGCAGGGCTGCTCTCAAGGAGATCTTCCCCCAGTTTGTATAAATACCTGAGATTGCCCTGACCCAAGTGCAGCACGCTGCACTTGGCTTTATTGAACGTCATGAGGTTTTCATGGGCCCACTTCTCCAGCCTGTCCAGGTCCCTCTGGATGGCTTCCCTTCCTTCCAGTGTATCGACTGCACCACCCAGCTTGGTGTCGTCTGCAAACTTGCTGAGGGTGCACTCGATGCCACTGTCTATGTCATTGATGAATCTGTTGAAGAGCACCGGTCCCAAGACCGATCCCTGAGGGACACCGCTTGTGACCAGCCTCCACCCTGACGCAGAGCCATTGATCACAACCCTTTGGCTGCATCCAGCCAACCGATTCCTAATCCATCAAACAGTCCGTCCTTCAAATCCACGCCTCTCCAATTTAGAGAGAAGGATGTGGTGAGGGACCATGACAAAGGCTTTCAAAGCCTTTGATCACCCAGACTTCATATTGTCTTGATTAAATAAGAAACTACTGGCATTGAGATTGTCATTCTTTTCTTTATTCCATGCACTGAGAGATCCAGAGGAAAAGTCTCAGTAATTTATACCCTTCCATCCATTTAGAAGGTCTATGTTCAAAATTCTTTTTTTAAGCTATATTTCCAGTCTGGATAATACTAAGATGATAATATGTATCTGGACAGTGTTGGAACTGGGATATGAAAATGTAGCTGTCCTTCTTGTGAATTACCACTGATTCATCTGAGCATTTCTAAAAGAATAATGAAGAAATGATGCTCCTGCAGGTGAATTTTTTCCTTTGGACATCGACAAGTAATCTGTCTTGCTTGGTCATTACATGTTTCATGATAACTTTCTGAAGAATGGCACTTTATACAAGTGTCTATGCTGGTTTTAGTTGAATTATATTTGCATTTTTGAAAAATACTGGTCTGCATTCAGAAATAGATACTATCTTCCAGTCCGGTTTGGTTTTGTGCACGGAAAATTCACTTCATACTCTTTATTCAACTTGCAAGATTATTGTGAAGTTTAATTAGTGAATATGCATGAGGCACATGTAGTTCCTTAGGCAAAAGATGTTCTCTATATACCTTCATAGACACTAATACCTTTAAAGCAGCTAATTTGTACAGCCAAAGCATTTATCTACTTATAATTCATGCTATTTCATAGGCTGCTTAAATCAGAAAACTTAACTCAATGCTTCTGTTAGAAAATAAATGCAGAAGAGATCTCAGCCATACATTTATGACCTAACCCTATATGATCATAGAATCATAGAATCGTGGAATTATTTGGGTTGGAAGGGACCTTTAATATCATTTAGTTCCAGCCCCCCCTGCTATAGGTAGGGACACCTCCCTCTAAACCAGGTTGCTCAAAGCCCCACCCAGCCTGGCCTTGAATGCTTCCAAGGAGGGGGCACCCACAACCTCTATGGGCAACCTGTTCCAGTGTCTCACCACCTTCACAGTAAAGAATTTCTTCCTAATTCCTATTCTAAATATTCCCTTTTCCAGTTTGAAACAATTCCTCCTTGCTCTGTCGTACATATCCTTATAAAAAGTCCCTCCCCAGCTCTCCTGTAAGATGTTGTTTTTCTCTTTTATATGAATACACAACTAATCTCACAAAAGCAGGTATTTATCCTCCTATCATTTCAGTTCCACAAGGCTGATAAATTTTGGCAGCATTTGTTTTTAAATGATTTTTAGACTTTCAGTAAGACTAATTTTAGCTCAGTAACAGAAGAACTGGTGAACAAAAAAACAACCCTCTTCACTTTAAGAGCCACATGAAAATGATAGAAAATCTCTTGATAGATCAGGTTTTTTTTGTTTTTTGTTTTTTGTTTTTTGTGTGTGTGTGTGTGTGTGTGTGTGTGTGAAAATAATGAAGGGACAGATATGCGTATTATTTTTCTAAAATAAATGTTAAATCAGGGAATAGATAGAAGAGTGGGTGAGGAGGGGGAGGAGGGAAAGGGAGAGAAATACAAAGTTAAGACATTTTCTAAAAAGAATGAAAAAAAAAGCATGATGTACACTGATTAGAAAAAGCAGAGAGTTCCTTATACATGAATTATAACATTTTCTACTCCCAGCTTCTTATTTTCCATGGGTCAGGAACTTCTCGTAAGTAGTGCAGCATATTTCTTAAATTAGACAGTTTTTCTTGTTCTATCTTACCTCAAATTTATCAGGCTGCAAGTTCCAAATGCAACTACAGACACTGTTTATCTGTAAAAGGAGCACTAAGCAGTGTCTGAAAAGTTACTTCCCCTCATGTACCTTAATGTTTAATGTGATTTAGCAATTATAAAGTAAGATAAAACTGTCATGTGACAAAACACGGACTGTTTACATGTCTCTGCAAACTATCAAATTTCCATGATCTCCAGATTGTGAGGTCACAGGTGGAACATGAAACATACTACAGTTATATGGTAAAATGACCATTTAATATTTTATTTCAAATGCTACAATAAGAAATTCTGCTTGACCAATAAAAATGCTCCTGTGCACATTCAACAACACAATCCTCAACTGACAAGAATCAAGTAATATCCTACCAATTGTCTGCTAGCAAACCCTCTCAATCTCTAGGAAAATATTTTAATCAGTTTCTGATGATAGGGTGTAGAAATGGGTGGGCAAAAATGTTTGAGCATGATTTATTTTTTAATTTCTTTTTAAATCATTCCATATCCCCACCAATTCCCCCAGACAGCTAAAAATCAATGAGCCAGGAACTCCACAGCCCATTGGCAAGTGCCCATCATTCTTCAGAACTTCAGAACAAGCAGGATGATTAATCCATTTAAATGTGCATGGGAAATATAGGAGGTGACAGATGCTTTCCTCAATTGTGATTTACACTGAGAAGAAAATTAAAACTCTCACCGTAACAATAGCTGGCTGCTCCACTAAATCCAGTGTCATCTCTGCCTTTTTTTCTTGTGGAGAATGTGACTGTAAATGCTTACAGCTTTCATGACATGAAGAGGTGAGAGGCCTGGGGTTTTGTTTTGTTTTTCTCTTGTTCTTTTATTCTTTTATTTCTTAATTATTAATGACACTCATTTACTTGTTTTGGGTTATGATTTTTGGGGTGTGGAACCACTAGGGGATTACTGCTTTAGAAACTGATTAATCTGTAGTCATTAAAACACTTCACAGGCACTGCAGCAAAACTGTCAGTATCTCTTCATTAGCTCTAAGATAGGAGCTTTATATAAGTACATCTAAACCTCAGCTGTAACATCCTCCTCAGGGTATATTAACAAGTGCAGGATTTTACAACATTTCAGGACTGATTTCCTGCTTATTCAGATACTTTTTCATCACAGGGAATTTACACAGCTACAGACATCTGTCTTAATAACACTCAGCACGTTAATATGGGTCTTGAGGACATTAGGTGATTGAAACTGTAGCTAGTCAATTCTCCCCATCATTTTGAAATCATCAAAAGTGAATCCTTCGTGGCTTTGGAAGATTTACTAAGTTGATTTAGTTTTATTCTGTAAATTATACTTTATTTTTTCTTAAAATCATGAGCTGTGTGTAAGATCTGTAATGCGTACAGTGACAGTTCAAGGAGGAAGACTTATTACATGAAGCTATCTAACTTTATGATACTGGAACTTGTGAACTTACTCTTCCACTACTATAAATCTCTCAAAGTCACTCACGGCATTCATTAGTAAATGATCAGGATAGGATGTACATAGGTAAAAACATATCTCACCTGAACTTTTCCCATGCTTTCATAATCTGCCCAACCTTAGCACGTTATAAAACCAAATTATTTCTAAGCATTACCAGTACATATTTTTCACGAACTGTCATTATATTAAATCAGTGGATTCTCAAACATTTGTTAAAGTAGGCTGCAAAGCAATTAAAGCAATTGCATCACAGGTTATCTGCAGTCCCAGTAAAAGTTTCGGAGGTGAAAGTATCTGTACTAAGATGAAATGACAATATGCTTGACTTGCTGTGCTCTTCTTCAGAAATTTCCTTATAGCTACTGTTGGAAACAAGATACCAAATGACAGACAAGCATAGGAGACAAGTCATGTTGTGACTGTAAATATGTCTTATGCACAACTGATGTAAGTATCTGTAGGTGATAGTTTTGTGTCTCTCTATATATTAATACATACTGATTGATGATGTTTTAATTATAGTAAACATGTTCTGCTCCCCACCATATTAACTGCTTACAAAGGAAATATATGGGAAAGCAATTTAATACACATTAGCTGGTAATATAGGAAAGGCTGAACACTGATTTTGAGAGAGGGCTTTTCAGATGTCTTGGAATCACCATTGAGTTTCTTCATTTTTTTAATGCCTGTGACCAAATGGCCAAAGAAATGCTTCCAGAACTGTTGTGTGCTGCTGGCTTTTTCTTCACTGAAATTTAAAAAAGCTGAAAGATAAAAGCAAAGCAAAACAAACAAACAAATCAGACAATCAACTGCTGGCATCAGAGATATGCCACAGATAGACCTGGTGAACCTGGTGGATTTTCTGACAAAAGGTCAGTTGAAGAGCTGAAGAATAACAAAATCTATACACTTGAGTGACATTCTTCAGCTCTGCAATTTGTTTGCTCTTTTATTTGCAGTTTTACAATGTCTGTGAAAATTATGGTAAATAGTTCTGAAGACCTGGACTTCATGCTTTTGTAAATATATGGAATTATCTATGTTAAGCTTCAGGTAAAAGGGAAAATAGAGAAAAAACATCATGATCTGACTATAATATTCTGTTCTGATTATCATAACACATGTAAGATATTTACAGAAGCTCCTTTTATTAATTTAGCAGAAAGTATGATATACCTGCTGCTTCTTGTATTTCATGTGCAGTGACTGCCATTCCTTGCAAAAGTTGAAGACCAAATGGCAATCTTAACAAAGACTTGTTCTCGAAAGCCAAAAATCAGACCTCTGTTAGAAACTTTCTAAGGTACCAGGAAGAATAATTAAGTTGGCATAGAAAACACAACATAATCAAATAGGAACAAAAGTTTACTTTGGAAAACCTTAGTAAATTCTTGTAAATACTTTGCAGAACTCAGAAAACTGCAAGTGTGGAAAGAGTATTTCTCTCCCTCTTTTTTTTTTTTAAGGAATAAAAGTTAGATTGGTACTTTTAAAAAATTCATTAATTATCACTATTCATATTTTATAAATGGAGAAATAAACACATAATGAGAATATGATCAAATAACAGAAAAAAATGTTGAAGAAAGCAAAATTCCCTAATCCTCTCTTTCTAATACTTGTTGCCTCTCACTTATAATTAGCTGCATAAACAATTATATTTCCATGTGTTCTTTTTTGTTTACTGAAATTACTTTTTTTTTTTTTCTATATCATCAGGCATGAGGAAAGGCCATTAGCAGTTAGATGAACACAGTTGTTTTGCTGCTTAACTTTCACCATAATTTCTGTGTTAACTGTTGATGAAACTTGTTGGTAGGTGAGTTGCTGCTGCAGAAACATTCAAATGAAAGATATCTGTTTGAACAGACTGTCCTCAGAGGAGAGAAAAAGGACTTCACACCCACTTTTTCTATATGCACTCACATTGGTAAGGAGTAGTAACTTTGGGAAAATTCAATACATACCTGACCTTAGTTTCCAAGAGGAATAAAGTGATTTATGAGGAAGAATGAACTTACACCTCCGTGAGGGTAAAGAGAAATCTAGGAAAGATTGTGACCTCTGATCTAAAATTTATTCCTTGGTCTTCTAACGTACAGTTTCTTAGAACTGCTGCTGTTCAGGGTAGATAGGCAAGTCACACTTCATTCTATGACATTTTTATTTACAAGTGTGATGTCCTTCTTTTTCTGACACTTAAAATGGGAATTGAGTTTGATGTAATCTCAGTTCGGTCATCACATAACATGTCCATGAATCTCTGAATATCTTATCCAGACTTACTTGTTTATGCAGATTTGGATTTTATATGAATACTCAGTTTGGTTTTTATTGGGTACTTGCCATTCTTTTATATAAATGGTTATCTGTTACTCCTTTGGATGACATTATTATGAAAGAAATGATTTTCTAAATAAAAGTGGATTGCTCTCCTTAAAAAAACAACCAATCAACCAAAAAAAAAATTCTTTTTTGAAACATAAGAATTGTTTTCAAATTACTGGAATGACTTTTAATTTCTGAAACAACTCTATTAATATCATGAAACTTTCTTAAACACAAATAGTAGCACTGAGGCTATTATATTCATTAGTTTATATTAACTTAAAGAGGATATGGAGATTTTCTCATGAAATGCTATATCAAGACCATGGATAAATGTGCTGTCTTGATTTTGTAGAGCTTGACAGAAAAGGAAAAATATAGGTAGGCAGCAGATGTGCACTGAAATAAAAAAACAAAAAGCAAAACAAAAAAAACCCCACCACCACCAACAAAAAAAAAAAAACAAACAAACAAACAAGGAGAGGAACCAAGATAAGGTTATCAAGGTTATTTATCATGGTATTTTTGATGGTTCTACTTCATTGTAAGCTTCTGAAATAGGTATCAGCAGTCCCCATTGGCCTTTTACCTAGCCATTATCAGTTGGCCATTTCCAAATCATTTGGGTCTCAAGACAGGAACTGAAAGATGGGAGGTTAATGGCTTTATGCACTAATTCAAGGAGTGCACTCTATTTGTAAAAGTGCTAAGACTCCTGTGGCAGAAACTGTCAAGTGAATAGTTTGAGTTACTATCACTGATGGAGTGGAAATGTCAAAGAGCAACTCATTAGATTCAGAGAACAAATAGGTAGGGAGACTCAGAGCTTTGAAAAGCATGAAACAATTGGATGAACTAGATGTGATGGAAAAAAAGAGAAGTCAGCAAAAGGATGTAAGGAAGAGTAATACAGTGAAAGGGAAGATGACCTGGCACTTAACAAAGAGTAAACAGAGATTGTACACCATCATTCTCCTTGTGTTAGTGTAATTAACTTTGACGGATTTCAAAAAGTTTTCATATGTTTAGATTTGAGGAATCATAGAAATTCTAGGAGTCCAGCAAAGGGCCACAAAGGTGATGAAGGGCCTGGAGCATCTCCCATGTGAGGAAAGGCTGAGTAACCTGGGTCTGTTCAGCCTGGGGAAAAGAAGACTGAGAGGGGATCTGATAAATGTTTATCAGTATCTAGGGGGAGATGATAGGTTGCAAATGGATGAGACCAGGCTCTTCTCAGTAGTGTGTAGTGATAGAACAAGGAGTAATGGCCTAAAACTTGAAGATAGGAGGTTCTGTATTAACATGTGGAAAGAACTTTACGGTAAGGGAGATGGACCACTGGAACAGGCTGCCCAGAGAGGTTGTGGAGTCTCCTTCTGTGGAGATATTCAAGAGCTGGCTGGATGCCTACCTTTGCAACCTATTTTAGGTACCTGCTTTAGAAGGGGTTTGGATTCAATGATTTCTTGAGGTTCCTTCCCTGTGATTCTGTGATTCTGTGAAATATTGGCTAGAAGCACATTTAATGGAAAACTAGGGACCCTCCCACTTTAGACAGGACTACATTCAATAACAAACCAGGTCACATGCTGTTTTGTCTGATGAAGTCCTGAATGACCTCTGTAGGCAACCTGTTCCTTTGCTGCACTTACTTTATAACAAAGAAATTTTGTCCTAATCCCAAGCTATGCCTTAGAATCATAAACTCTTTATTTTTTCATGTGTCAGTAAAGAAAATTTCCTGGCTCCAGCTGGTCTTAGTCTTTTCTGTTTTCTTCCCAAATTGCCTAAGATATACTATTGCTCTCTTCTTTCACCACCCATTCTTGATTCTATTTCTTATATCTGCTCCTTATTTTCCTGCCAGAACGTCTTGTGTTTCTGTAGAAGACAATACATTTTTCCAAGTTTGAATAATTTTTTATTTTCAATACAACAACCATTCAAGACATTTCTTTTCCTTTTCATAGTATTCCGGGGGAATCTGCCCAGCAAGTTACCGAAGTCTGTGGTCCTGAAGTCCAGAGCCTTAACTCTTCAGCTTAATTTTTTAATCTCAGAAACAGAGATGCAGCTGCTTCTCCCATCATCTAGTGCAGAGCAGTCAAAGCAAACTGTAGACTACGTGGTAGAAAATTTGGATTCTCAGTTTTGTGCTTGAAAAGCAGAGAACAAAGAAGGAAGGGACCAAATATATATATATATATGTGTGTGTGTGTGTGTGTGTGTGTGTGTTAATTACAAGCTGTTCACCAAAGCTTATTTCTCATCATTTAGTATCAGAGATGTTTATTAGTGTAGCTGTGTACACCAGTGATCCCAGTGTAAGTGATCTTTTGAAGACCTGTATTATGTTCTCCCATATGAAGAGGTATGGTATAAAAGATGGAGTGATCAGACTATGCATCTTTTTGTGACAACATGGTAAAATGTCAACTATTCGATCAGTTTCTGCTTTTACTGCAAACTGCGCAAATACCTTCTACCTGAGCCTACAGCAGCATCTTCCACACCCTTAATTGTAACTGAAGATCTAAAATCTTTAATTTTAATTGAATAAATTCTAATTAACCAATAAAGTTATTTTCCATTTTCTTCAGTTCAGTAGAAGATTAATAGTGTAAATTTTGTACTCTTATAAATGAGATTAAATGATTTTGTAAATCCTTGGTCTTTAGAGCAAGTATTTTAAACCATTCAAACTAGTTGTACATTTGCTGTACTGTGTAAGGGCTAAGGACAAATTCCAAAATAGTACAGGCACCGTTTTTGGCTGAATGACTAACCAACCCACTAAACTTTTCAGCTTGGAAGTTCTAATCAAGAAATGTAAGAAATGTATCTTAATAAACTTATACCATGCAAGGCTACTGATACAGCCAGAATATCTTCTGCCTCCATCAGGACAGAGTTTTTGTTTACTCTCTTTCTTGTTCTATGGTTCCTACATGCATATCTGGAGAGTAGCCATGCTTCTATAAGACCTTTTCTATCTCTATCAAGAGACTTTCTATCAAGTCTATAACTTGATGATTAGAATAATTTTTTTAGGAATGGGCAAGTGTCTTAATTCTCTTGAACTGATAAAATGAACTCATCTCTATTTTCTTGAGCAAATGTTCTAACCACCTCTTTATTATAGAGGAGGAAAGGAGCAGCAATGTCCTTTCAATTAAAGGAGTGCTACATATACAGGTACATATCATGTTCCTCAAGGAAAATTTTCCGGATGTGAAATTCCTATTGAGTTACCACACTGTCTTAGTTTCAGCTGGGATTGAATTGTTTTCTTCAGAGTGTCTGGTAATGCTACATTTTTGTTCTAGGAGAAAAACAATGTTGGTAACACTCACGTGTTTATAGTTTCTGCTAAGCAGTGATGTACAGAGCCAAGGCCACTCTCAGTGAAGGGCCCAAGGAGCTGGGAGGGAACAGAATCAGGACAGCTGACTTAAACTGGGATATTCCATACCATATGACATCATGCAGGAGTTTTGAAGAGGATGAGAGTTCATGTGTCTCTTTTCTGTTCACTGGGGGCTAGTTGGCATCAGTTGGGGGTCATGAGCAATTGCTTGTGCATCACTTGTTATATACATTCATATATATATGCATATATATATATGTTGCCATAACTATCATCCTTTTCCTTTCCTCTATTTTAGTAAGTAATTTTATCTCAACCTGTGAGTTCTACTTTCTTTATTTTTTATTTTTTTAATTCTCTTCCCCATCCCACTGGGAAGGAGGGGGAATGAGTGAATGACCGTGTGGTGCTTAGCTATCTGCTGTGTTAAACCACAGCGCACACTGAGTTGCACTCAGGAGAACCAGCATGCTGGTGCTGAAAGTTCCAGTAATGGGAAATGAATCCTGCAACGTGACTTCAACATCTAAATTTTGATGTTTTATTCAGAATAAACTGTTTCGCAGTGATTCGGTCCTGTTCCTTATCTGGTGTCAAACTAAAATTTCAATTAATTACTATTTGATGGGTAGACACCACAAGATTTTCATGAGCATCCTTAAGCACATTGCTGAATTGTTCTAATATTTGAAATCCAAAAGCTCTTATTTAAGCTTTTACACTTAGGTTGATATCATCTAAGGGCCAAAGGAGTTGATTTGTTTATAATAAGCCAGACCAACTTTTTAAAGACATTGCACTGAATGCTGTAAACAGACATAAGGATCATTAGGCTTTATGCAGTATAGTAAAATTCCTTATAAAACATTGAGGGAAATTACCAGAAGAGATTAGTGCATATTGCAGACTAATTACTTCACATTTAGATTTTCTTAAATTAAATCTGTCTTTGAAATATATTCTTATGAAAATACTTCAAAATATGAAAATATTTATTAAGTTAAACAAATTTGAAGTATTCCAAAGTAAGAGCCTTTATTCTCAACTTCACTAAGGACACATTATGTTGTTCTGGCATGAAGTACGTTTACATCCATTTCAAATTCTATGATTCTATGGAAGTGTCTTTGCACCTGTAAACCAGTATTAAAAGAGCTTATTGTAATTGAGAATTCAGTTATAATCTTTTGGGATTAATCATTTATAAATAGGAATAATTAACAGAAACACACCTTTACTTTATTCTTGTCAGTCCGTTCATTCTTATTTAAGGACTTGCTCCTTTTCATTTTACTTACTTGAATATGCATTTCCATGTGAACATCCTTTTCAAATTAGGATTGTTTTGTAATTATTTTCTTAAGAGGTAAAGAGAAATTTCTATTTGGCCATTAAATTTTATCAATAATCTGTGAGAAGAGCAGTGGCTCTGTTTTCAGAAAGCACTTCCCTTTGAAACCTGAAAGAAAAAAATTAGCTCCTCTCCAGTTAAAACTATTTGTTTGTCTAAAGGCTTTCAAGCTGTTTGGAACTCCTCCAGTAAGTCTCAGTAAATCTCAAGGCCTTCCTAGATTGCCACTGGGGAAGGCATATCCAGTATATTCCTGAAAGTCTGCCATGAATTTGATTAAATAATTTTCACTGATTTTAAGGTGAGAAAGATTTAGATCTTCTGATACAGATTCCTGTGCACATTAGCAATCTTCTTTCTCAGGTCTCTTTACAGTCAATACAGAGAGACAGATATTCCAGTAAGTTGATGTATATTAAAGGAGTTTATTTTTTAACTGCCTTTGTGTCTCCATTGACTACCTGAAGACCTTAAATACAAGTAAATAATCACTTTCTCTGATATCTGATTATTATTCTGAATGTCAGCTTCAAACATCGGTAATTATTGATCTAAGTATAGCCAAACTACAAAGTCATCTTTCCTGAATTTACATTTTTTCATGTGATAATTACAAAATAGTGAAAGACATACATTAACTGGTAGTTATATAAACACTCATTACAATGGCCAAAGACTGAATAGAACTGAAAAATGATATTAGTTACGGCAAAATGTATTGTATATCATAAAATCTTTTTTTTTTTCTCATATTCAAAGATGATGATAAGGTGATAAATATATTACTGCAAAGGATAAGTTGGCTGTCCAATGAAAAAGACTGGGAGTCCACTAATCAAAGCAGTCCCTGCCCAAAGGTTTTCTATAGTAGGGATTTACACGGGAAGAGGAAGACTTGTAGAAAAATCTTTGTAACTTAAGCTATCATAAGACACTTACTCCATTCTAAACAAATCCATGAATGTGAAGGCCTGCTGGAAAAAAATAGCCGCATAAAATAGGAGAAGTTAGGCAGTGAATAGGCATGTCAGTTATATCTTTTCCCTCTCAAATAGATTTTCAAATGCTGTAAATAAAAAAGTTTAATAAGTTTCCTTAGCCATCACTTTGTCATACTTTTTTTAGGAGAACACAAGGATGAACACTGAAAGTAGCGTCACGATCCCAGGTGCTGGTGCTTGTGGGGGACTTCAGTTATCCAGATATTTGCTGGACAGGCAACGTGGCCAGGCACGCATGGTCCAGACAGTTCCTGCAATGTGTTGAAGACAACTTTCTGATGCAGATGGTGGAGGAACCGACAAGGGGAGGGGTGTTACTGGACCTTATTCTCACTAATAAGGAAGGGCTTGTTAAGGAAGTAAAGGTCAGGGGCAGCTTGGGTTGTAGTGACCATGAATAGTGGAGTTCAAGCAAAGAAGAAGAAAGCAAAGCAAAAAGTAGGATTGCTACCCTGGACTTCAGGAGAGCCAACTTTGATCTCTTCCGGGACCTACTTGGAGCTATCCCATGGGCTAGGGTGTTAGTAGGTAAGGGGACCTCTGAGAGCTGGCCGGCATTTAAACAGCTCTTCTTCCAAGCTCAGGATTGGTGCGTCCCTGTGAGCAAGAAATCGGGAAAGGGTGGCAGGAGACCTGTGTGGATGAGTAAGGAGCTCATGCGCAAACTCAAAGGGAAGAAGGAGGTCCATGAAAGGTGGAAAAAGGGTCTGACCACTTGGGAAGAATATAGGAATATTGTCAGGGCCTGCAGGGATGCGACGAGGAAGGCTAAAGCCCGCCTGGAATTGAACCTGGCAAAGGAGATAAAGGATAATAAAAAAGGCTTTTTTAAGTATGTTAACAGTAAAAGGAAGACTAGGGAGAATGTGGGTCCCCTGCTAAGTGAGGGGGGTGTTCTGGTAACGGGGGATGCTGAGAAGGCGGAGATACTGAACGCCTTCTTTGCTTCTGTCTTCAGTGAAAAAGCTCTCCCTCAGGAATCCCAGACCCTGGAGGTTTCTGAGAGGGTCTGGGGAATGGAAGACTTCCCTTTAGTCAGGGAAGAGGCGGTCCGAGAGCGCCTAGGCAACACCAATGTTCATAAATCCATGGGACCCGATGGGGTGCATCCACGGGTGCTGAGGGAGCTGGCAGAGGTGATTGCTGAACCGCTCTCTATCATCTTTGAGAGGTCTTGGAGAATGGGGGAGGTGCCTGAAGACTGGAGGATAGCCAATGTCACTCCGGTCTTCAAAAAGGGCAAGAAGGAAGATCCAGGTAATTACAGGCCAGTCAGCCTCACCTCTGTCCCTGGAAAGGTGATGGAACAGCTTGTGCTGGATGCCATCTCCAGACAACTGGAAGAAAAGGAGGTTATCAGGAGTAGCCAGCATGGGTTCACCAGGGGGAGGTCATGCTTGACCAACCTGGTAGCCTTCTATGATGTTGTCACTGGCTGGGTGGATGGGGGGAGAGCAGTGGATGTAGTCTACCTTGATTTCAGCAAGGCGTTTGATACTGTCTCCCACGACATCCTTATAACAAAGCTGAGGAAGTGTGGGATAGATGAGTGGACAGTGAGGTGGGTTGAGAACTGGCTGACTGGCAGAGCACAGAGGGTCGTCGTTGGCGGTGCAGAGTCTGGTTGGAGACCTGTAACTAGCGGTGTTCCTCAGGGGTCGGTGCTGGGTCCGGTCTTGTTCAACATCTTCATCAATGACCTTGATGAGGGGATAGTGGCCACCCTCAGCAAGTTTGCTGATGATACGAAGTTGGGAGGATTGGCTGACACGCCTGAAGGCTGTGCTGCCATTCAGCGAGACCTGGACAGGCTGGAGAGCTGGGCGGTAAGAAACCAGATGAGGTTTAACAAAAGCAAGTGTAGAGTCTTGCACCTAGGGAGGAATAATTGCATGCAGCGGTACAGGTTGGGGGATGACCTGCTGGAGAGGAGCTCTGCAGAGAGGGACCTGGGTGTCCTGGTGGATGACAGGTTGGCCATGAGCTAGCAGTGTGCCCTTGTGGCCAAAAAGGCCAGTGGCATTCTGGGGTGCATTAAAAAGAGCGTGGCCAGGAGGTCGAGGGAGGTGATCCTCCCCCTCTACTCTGCCCTGGTAAGGCCTCATCTGGAGTACTGTGTCCAGTTCTGGGCTCCCCAGCACAGAAAAGACAGGGATCTCTTGAAAGGAGTCCAGCGGAGGGCCACAAAGATTGGTGAAGGGCCTGGAGCATCTCCCCTATGAAGAAAGGCTGAGTGAACTGGGTCTGTTTAGCCTTGAGAAAAGAAGACTGTGAGGGGACCTGATCCAGGTCTATAAATACCTAAGGTGTGGGGAGCAAAGTGGCGAGGCCAGACTCTTTTCAGCGGTGTGTGGAGACAGGAGAAAGGGAAACGGCCAGAAACTGGAGCATAGGAAGTTCCGCACCAATGTGTGCAAGAACTTCTTTACGGTGAGGGTGACGGAGCACTGGAACAGGCTGCCCAGGGAGGTTGTGGAGTCTCCTTGTCTGGAGATATTCAAGACCTGCCTGGACGCCCACCTGTGTGACCTGGTGTAGGGAACCTGCTTTGGCAGGGGGGTTGGACTCAATGATCTGTGGAGGTCCCTTCCAACCCCTATGATTCTGTTACTCTGTGATTCTATGAAAGGTGTTTTGTTTGTATGACTTTCCATCTGAGGCAATGATATTATAGTAGAACTGGCTTTGGTAAATAAAAAAGGTTCATCACAAGAAAATAGCTCAGCATGATATGTCTGTTCAAAAAAATATAAAGGTCTATCTTTAACAAGAGAAAAAATATAATAAATGAAAATTCATGTTGTTCCATCTCTGAGGTCAGTACAGGTTGACTTTATGTTTATTGGAATATAGACCAGGCACAGACAAGAATCTAACATACCTATAAATTCCTGTTTTCTAAACTATTAAAATCCCTTTATCAAAAGTATATCATCTCCAACTGGTCACACAGAAGAGATTCAAACCTATTGTCAACACTTTAGAAGTGACTTAAAGCTATACACTGAATCATGATTGCAATGGGGAAGACTTACTCTTTTCAGAAATAGAGATCTATTGAATTTCATTTGGGGCTTATGAAATCACTCTTTAGAATATTGACATAATTATAAACAGGAAGGACCGCAATGTAATAAAGAGATCAGATCATTCGTTATTTTTGGTGTATTCTTATGTAACTGTGGGATTTCTTTGGAATCATTTTGGCTGATAGCAGGAAGTGATTTTATTTAATTTTATTCTTAATAAAGTCATAATTTTGCCATAAGCATCTTCATAAGGGAGATTAAAAGATCAATGAATATACTAGTTTCAAAGCAAATACTGTAAAGGCTCTGATACCAGTCCTTGAATTTGTCCTTTTTGGTATTCTTCTCCATTCCATAACAAACTTGTCCAGCCAAAATTTAAATTAATGAAAACGAAAGGTAATGTGGAAATACTATAACAACAGTAGAGTTAGAAAGCACAGACATGACGCAACATGCAATTACTCTAATGCAATGAAGAGTCCTCCTGTTGTTCCCCTGCTCTACCATAAAGGAAGTCAGTAAACTGTGGAAAATGTTGTGCAGAAGAATAACATTATTACATATAAAGCCTATTTCATCTAAAAACCTAATAAAAGCTGACACTACAGGTTAGTCAGGGTGTTGAAAGTGACTTGTTCTCTGTTTGATGACAGTAGAGGGAATGCTAATAGAAGCTTAGATTGTGACACTGTATAATCATTAAATATAGACTTAATTTAGTTGGTAATTAACCCTAGAATATTATGTTGTGAGTAGCCTAGAAAAAAAAAAGAACATGCAAAATGACTGAAACATGGAGACAAAAGTACACAGTATAAAAATACAGGTGAATATATGAATAAAGACACAGTCGACCAGTTTTACCACTTAAAATTCTCTGCCTCTGCTTTCTTACCCAACATGAGCTGAAAAAGTAAGTTGCTAAAGTCTGCTATAGAGCCATTATCATCTGTTCAGTTTATTTCCATTGCCAATTTTCCCTAATTACTGGAAACTTTTTCTATGTATAATGGCTACTGAAATGTAAGTATGCTCATTAAATTGTATCTCTAGCTCAAGAAACAGATTTTGATATGCTACATTATCTTATAGACCTGCATTTTCAAGCACTCCCATCATCCATTAACTTCAAGTCCATCTTTGCACAACATTTCCCAAAAATATATTTTGTATTTATTTATTTTTACCAGAGAAAGGAACGGAAATCCAGATTTCCTTGCTGAAAGCTAACATAATTAGTATAAAATGACGGATGTCATCTGAATTGCCAGCAGCTAAGGAATAAATATGGACAAGCATTCTGGAGGGCCAAGTGACGCAACTGGAGGCTGCAATGTACTTGGAACCTCTGGAAATGCGGGAGATTTCCCTTATGCACTCATAAGGGCAACAAATAAACTTTTTTTTTTTTTTTTTTTTTTTTTTTTGGTGTAACTTGTTTTAAACCACCCCAGCCCTCATAGCACAAACACACACAGCATAAAAGTAAACACAGATATTGAGGTAACACTTCCAATTTCTTTTAGATATTGTGACTATCTTGCTAGATCTATACTTCCTTATTAAGCAAAATTCATGACAGACATAGGCTTAAAGTGCAGCCTGATCTTTAAGATTGACATCTAATGTAGCTTTCCTCTTTCAGGCATCTCTGTCATACTGTACAGTAACATTATAAAGGAACAAGAAGTACAAATTTCAAAATCAACTTTTTATCTGTATTGAAAGATCTGTTGCTAAAATTGAGTTAATACTTGTTAATTTCACTGTACGTTTATATAGTTTAAACATGTAAATGCTTTGAGATTTTATACATACAAATAAACTCCCTCACATTTGAGACTTTTTTAATAACATGTGAGATATTGACAAAAAAGTTCTCATCGTATTGCTATTTCCACAGAGCACTATCTGCTGTGGAGAAAATTCATCTCGTGCTCTAGTTCCAGAATCTCAGGGAGACCATCTTTCTGAATCAAGAGCATAAGATATTGGGAAAAGACCATGATAGAAAGTTAGAGCCTTCATGAGGACTGTATCTCCTTTATAACACTTTATTCATCAGACAGAATTTCTACTCCATTCCAAAGGGAGAACTTTCCAAAGTACTTTACTGACTGCCCGTCATTACACCCGTACTTCTCATCAACTGAGTATGTCCCTGCTTCTTCTAAGGACTCTCTCTACAGCTTTGCTAGGGACAAGGATTCTATTCCAGGTCAAATTTGAGCTTGTGAACTCCCTCATATCTTTGCTGCAGACAACACTGACACTGTAATAAAAGTTATTCACAGAATGTTTTCCACCTGATCTGAGACACAAAGTACTAGTGAACTTGTGAGATGCCTGGGCACACGGTGCTCACAAGAATGCCAGCACAGTTTTGAAGAGCTATGGGATTTGGAAAAGGTTCAGAGAACCATTTGAACTTTCTAAGCTTCATCCAGAACAAACTAAACTGCCTGGTCATTTAGCTGTGCACAATGCTAATCATCACTTGCAGTAAAAACTCTGGAATCAAAAGCTGGCTGACAATTTTGTCAATAATATGCGAGGCAGAGTGCAATTCAGTTTGCTCTTTAGCAGTTATATTGGCTGTGCTGAACTGACAATAATAACAACTTGTTTTTGTCAGTAAACTAAGCAGATATGATTAGGGCAACACATGGGGTAAACTTTTATAGAGATTCATAGGGTTTTAGCTGTGCTTTTGTCATTAAAGTCAATAGAAACTGGGCAGCTAAAACCCCAGGTAACTCTTCGACAATTTATACCACAGGGAGAAGATAAGTAAAGCAATAAAATGCTATTTTTTCCTTTGAAACTTAGCACTCATGAAATTTGCTAGACTGACAGCTTTGCAAAACATAAGTTCTTTGCTGTATTTATCCACACGACAGGTACAGCATAAGTAACAGCAATATGGATTTCTTTCTCCTGTTGCACAAATGTATTGCATATTTTTCAATGGTAGTCATTATCACCATCATGATCTGGGGCACTATTTGTAAAATGTATAAGTTTAGTCTTCTTTCCTACTCATTATCAGTACACATTCCTATACCTAGATCTTCTGGCAACGAGCAGGATTTCTTTTTGCTTTTACATGCAGTCATATGAGCCTGTTGTACAACCCTTATGCAAACTATTGATCTGTTACCACATGAATAGCCTAACAAAAGTCAGTTGCAATATCGACTGTTTATTTTTATGGCCCAAATATGCAACCTTCCTAGGAGGTGACATTTCCTGCACTGAATAATGGAGCATACAAAGCGTTAAAGAAATTATTATTATAGCTGCTATTGATAAGCAGCAATTACCTCCAGGCTATGCCTTTTTCTATCCTTCTCCAGTTGCTTTGTTCTTTTGCTCCTTAAGTAACTAGCCTATCAAAAGAAAGAGATTTAAAATGCATAACTTGTCTATAGAAAAAAAAAAAAAAAGAAGGAAATAATATATTTTGGACATCAAATTTATTTCATGTTTTGCATACTGCCCACCAAAGCTCCTATGTCTGCTTGCATGTCTGCTACTTTCTTTAGTGGAGGTGCTCCTCCAAAAACAAAGGGGAGCTTTAATTTTTCAGTATGCTCTGAAACAGGGAGAAAGTACAACTGATTAGAAAAAAAAATAATGTCCCAGATCTTTTAAGTATCTTGGGACATTAGCTTAATGCATCAATTAACCAATTGCAAAAGATCTCCAAAAAGAATAGTTTTCCCTACATTATAATTAGTGTAGGTATTGGTCTACAGATGCATGGGATAAAAGTATGGAGAGATAATACTACTCCCTCAGCTAAGCTTAGCTTAATGAAATAGGTAAATTCCTTTTAAGGAATTATCTATTTGAAACCTTTACCAAAAACAAACAAAGAAACAAATAGAAAACTGCATTTCCAAAAATGTAGTTTTCAGTTTTTATTTTATGTGCCTTACTCACCTCTTTGAATATGTGAAAAATGGGAATCTCTCAGCATTATTTTTTTCTGTCCTCCAACAATGAAAATATAAATAAAAATCACATTCCCGCCAACCCAAACAATTCTATGTTTCAATGATTTTATGAGGTTTCCTTCCAACGCAAGTCATACTGTGATTCTATGATTCTCTATGAGACTGCATTTTACTGATGAGTAGTATGATCCTCATAGTAAGAAAGGCTATACATGTTACATTTTCACATTGTTACCCAACTTTTCTGTCATTCACAATGCACTTGTTGAAGGTTTGGGGCTTTAATTTTCTATGCTGAATCTCTTCTCCAGAGTGAATTCTTTTCATTTTGGAAGGAAGAACTGTTATATATTTATTTATTTATTTTTTAAGGGTGGAAAGATTCTATAAAGGAAATAAATCATCTTTAAAATAACAACAACAACAAAAACAAACAAACAAACAAACAAACAAACAGTTCTATAACTAAAATGGTTGGAATTTTAAAGTTTTCCACGAAGAGAGTTTTCACTAATGCCCATCAGCAGAAGTGAAAATTGTTTTGAATAAATCATAATTTTTTTTTAAATTTCCTTATGCTAACAATATAACTCAAGGACTTTATCCAGCAGTTCTGATGAAAGTAAGATTTGTATCATCAGAATGAAAGATATGGAAGAGTCATTCATTATACAAATCTACGGCTAAGCCACAGCCACATTTAATAGTTGTTCCTAAATTACCTACATTTTATCAATGAGTTTGAGAGAAATGCAGGAAATTAAATACTCAGCTAATCAAAGCACTCTAGAACTGGTGGAACATTAGAAACACAGAGAAGTCTATGTTCAGTTTAAAATGTAGTTCTTTAAAATACTTCTAAAGATAGCCCTTTCCTCACAGAGGAAATATTTTTCCAGACTTATCAGAGTAAATTATCTCATAGTATTTCCTGAAAGTATCTTCTGCGATTTTTCACACCTACCTGTGCTCTAAGATAATGCGTGGACACCATGTGGGTGGCAGAGACATTCTGTGAGAGATTTCATTTCTCTATCAGAAGGGTTAGGTGGAGGTGGTGTAGAACAGTGTTTTTGTAATGTGAAATTATGGAAAATGTCATGGTTTTATGATTTTTGGTTATCAGTATTTGCGAAATCCCTCCACCCCGCTAGTCACAGAACTGGGCCGAACCAACCCGTAAACCGTTGACAAAAAGGAATTTTTAATAACCCTAATTCAGGTGGGGTTGAAGAGGGAGTCAAGAACTACTTAAGAGCTTCTTGTGCTACCATGCTGCTGCCGAGGAACTTATATGGCATGTTAGTCTGGTAGAAATGTTTTTCTTGAAGACTTTATTTGAAGCTCCCAAGCTGGCACATGTCACCCTTTGACTTCCTGAAAAATATTAGGGAATGTTGGACACTGAAAGAATAGTGAGCTGCAGTCTCAAAGGTTATCATGTCCATTGAGAGGGAATGTTTTGGCATTAATCTGTTCTCATACCGTTGCTTGGGTTTCCTTAAAGTCTGTTCAAATTCAAGTTATTTCCTTCAGTATTACTTCCTTGTTGAGATGCTACAAGGAAGTCGTGTTGATACTTTGCCCTCTGTATCACAATATGTTAAATATAGACCTATAGTATGAGCTTAGAATTTGTATAATTCTTCTGTTTATTTATTTATTTATCTATTTATTTATTTGTTTATTTTGAGATATAAATAGTGTATTACAGAAGAATTCGACATTTTTTCTGGAACAGTAAACTCAGAAGGGCTTAAGAAGATGATTTCACCAAGAAAATGAATATGTAGACTGGTTATTCTATTTGCAATTAGATCAGGAATATTTTTGATGAGGTCTTTGTTCAATATCACATTACAATAATGTGAAAGAATATTAGAAAAATATTCCAGATCAGACAGGATGCCATTCAGACGGACCTAGACAGGCTTGAGCAGTGGGCCCAGGAGAACCTCACGAAGCTCAAAAAAGCTTGATGGGATGAAAGGTTTGAGCACAGCCCTGCTGAAAAGGACCTGGGGGTCCTGGTGGATGGCAAGCTGGACATGAGCCAGCAGTGTGCCCTCACAATCCAGAAGGCCAACCATATCCTGGGCTGTATCAGAAGCAGCATGGTCAGCAAGATGAAGGGAGGTGATCCTGCCCCTCTGCTCTGCACTGGTAAGACCTCACCTAGATTACCATGTCCAGATGTGGAGCCCTCTGTACAGCATAGATGTGGACCTGCTGGAGTGCATCCAGAGGAGGGCCTCAAAAATCATCCAAGGCATGGAACACCTCTCCTACAAGGACAGGCTGAGAGAGCTGGGGTTATTTACCCCAGAGAAGAGAAGGCTCCAAAGTAACCTAAGAACAGCCTTTCAGTATCTAAAGAGGGGCTATAAGAAGGCAGGGAACAAAATCTTTAGCAGGGATTCCATCCCTGGAGACACTTAAGGTCAGGCTGGACCAGGCTCTGAGCAACTTCATCTAGCTGTGGATGTTTCTGTTCAATGTAGACGAGTTGGACTAGATGACATTTAAAGAACCCTTCCAACTTTCAGGATTCTATGATACTATGGATTGTAGATGTGTTTGTCTCCCATAGGCAAGTAGCTCACCTATAATTAGAGACAGGCACTAATTACGCATGTGCACACATTCTTTAGGAATAATACTTATCTTCCAGGTGCATCTGAGCATCTGACCTCAGGTGTTTTATATAGAGGTCTCCCTATACAAGAGTGTATCAAATTTCCTTGTAGGAAGGAAGATATGAAGTCAAGAAGCTTGAATTTCACATTACTACTAAAGTAGTAGAACAGAAGAAACTTTAGAAATAAATCCACTTTCTTGTCAGCCTGAAAAGAAAAAATCTCTAAAACCTACTACTCACTTGCAAAACGGGGGAGGTGAAGATTGATTCTATTACACTCAAGATCACAAGGAGAAAAGATATGTGGTACAGAATGGAGAGTAAAAGCATAAATCAACAACTGATCCTCTTCAAGTGACAGCAGGAGAAATGGAAAATACTTGCAAGGTAAATGGGACATTGATTAAGACAATTCCTATTTTGTACAAAGTGAAGCCTCAAAAAATCAAAATCAAAGGAAAGGATTTGAGTCTATAACAAATTCTTTCTTGGGCTCAAGAGACATAAAAGGCATGCAATTATACTACCCCAATTTTTTTCTAAAACTTTGGAGAGAAGGGTATGATTATAGTTCTGCATTACTAGAAACAACAGGAAACGAACAAGAAAACCACAATCTGAACAATATCAAATATAACAATTTCAGAAAATTGGATATTAAATAATGATTCATAGATTTCTACTGAAATAAACACTGAAACTTATAAAAATTTCCTCACTTGCTCGAACAGCAGCCAATGTTGGAGAAATATTCATTTACACTAGGAATAACTGAGTCTTTTTACTGAATAAATTATATACATTATAATTGCTATTTAACATTAATTATTATAATACAAGTTAGTCTGTAACACAGTTATTTTGGACTACTACAAATTTCCAAGATATAGGATTTAGTAGTGAAGAATACTTAAAATAAACGCTGTTAAAAAGGCAAACAAGTATTTCATAGTCATTCTATATCCCTCACATTAAAACAAACCATTTTATGTCTTACCAAAGCAGTGTGGAAGGATATCTTTCCTAAGCCAATTTTGTTTTTTATTTAAGTGAAGTAAAATATCTTTTTTTTTTTTTTTTTTTTTTTTTCCTTTTTACAGCTTGAAGCTATCAAGGACATAAAAGAACAGCAGAGTATTTAACTGCATTTAAGGTACAATAATGGCTAAGTTGCTTTTCAAAAGATGATATTAAAAAATTATTATCAAAAGACTGAACTTTGATGCCATGGATGTTTCAACAGATGGTGGTTTGTACTGCAGATCTTTCTAGCAGATTTTTTGAAAGAATGTGATGAAATGTCATATATTTCTGACATTTTTTCATTGGAGAACTATTTCTCACCTGATGCTGTTTGTCTCTTCAGACAGTTTTGATGATTTGATGGCAATACTGAATGCAGTTTTTATTTTATTTCTTTTGCTATCTTGAATTATTTTCTTTTTTAGTCTAGTATGACAAGTTCATTTGTATTTTAACCCCTTCTTCTTAATTTCAATTGTTATGACAAGCTTTGATGGCCATTCTGCAGTTAAAGCTGTATTGAGATGAGATATATGTAAGCGTAAGCATGTTGTTACATTTAACCTAAAACTTCCTAGTACCACCTACATGGTGTGTATCAGACAGAAGCCCTTCATTAGATGACTGGTAGGATCCTAACTTGGAATAAACTTGGTAAGCATTTGGACAAGTGTTGTGTATTGGCCCTGTCCAAGCACTCCACAGTTTCATGCTCATGCCTTCTTTCCCTGCAGGTTGCAGGAGAAAACAGTAAGAAAAGAGAAAACCCATTGATCAAAATAAAGACAGGGAGATCACTCATCAGTTACTGCCACAGACAAAGCAGACTCAATTTGGGGAATTTCTGTTAGCTTATTGCCAATTAACATTAACATTTAGGAATAGATTTAGATAGTGGGAAACAAAAGACAAATATTTAAACATGTGGCAAAGTACTTTTCCCAGGCACAGCTTCACTTCACACTCCTTTCTTCCCATAGCATTATGCTACAAGTTATACTCAGTCCTCACAGTTAACACAATAATCAGTGCACAGTGCTTTCTCCGTATCATCCTTTTCCTATGATCTAGCAAGAGTCATCCATGGGCTGCAGTACCTTATGGGATATAACTGTTCTGTCAAGGAACACTTCCTCCGCTGACCTTGTTATTCCTTCTATTGTTTCTCACTCTTTTGTTCTCTCTAGTCTTTTCCTAAATATATTATCAAAGAGGCGATATCAGCTTTGCAGATGGGCTCAGCTGTGTCCTGCAGGGGATTTGCTGCAGATCAGACTGGACACAGGCTGTGTCTTGAAAGGAGCAGCCTATGACCTCCTCCGACAAAGACAAGCCCTGAAATCCCAGCCTAAGTCCCTCCCCCATCCCTCTGCTACCAAAACCTTCCATTTTTCTGAACTTAAAGACAGATTTTTTTGGTATAAACAGGTACATAACAGTTATAACTAACAACAGATGTCAGTGACAGTGGTTCTCTGGATCTCTAAGGCACAGTTCAAGAAAAAGATAAGAGTTACAGACTCCTAAAAAAGGGTTAAAATAGAGAAACTGGTCTCCTGCTTAGAAGACTTCTCAACTTGTAAACAGAAAGTTGGTGAAATAGCTGCAGTCCTAATAAACTTTATACCTCACATATTTATATTTCACATGAGGACAGAGATAGCATTTTTTAGTAAACTACCAGAAGTTACTTTTCTTCATTTGGAATGCTTATTTCACCACTTAAAAGAAAATGGTAGTCAGATGAGCAGATGAGCAAGCTGCTTTCTCTCGTGGCTCATCAATATGATTTCTCATACTTGCTCACTGCTACTGCCTGATGAAGTGGGATGCATACTCTACTAAGACCACTGGGAGCAGAGATGGAGATGATAGTTACATAGCACTGAAATAATGAAATGAGTCATGAAAAAAGCAGAAATCAAATGTAGACAGGGTGAGAGGGCAAGTGTAGTGAAAAAGAAAGCAGAGAGTACCTTGGAAATATGGTTACTGAAATGGCAAAGTCATTTTGATGTGAATCAATTCCTCTAATGCAGCTGGGCATATAAGCACGAACAGAGGACATGAGTATGAAAAATGAACAAAGTGGCTAAAAGATAAGTCATTTGCATATATTTTTCTTTGTCATCTAATGAACTCTTATGTATAAAGGGACACACTTTTGGTGCCCCAGTTCTAAGAAATATCAATAACTACAGCATAATTTAACAGATAAAATGGCAGTACTTAATATCATACAAGTGGAATACTCATAGTATTGCATCATTAATCAACACCAGAACAAAATCTTAAATCTTTTCTGACCTAAAAAAAAAAGAAACAAAAAAAGCCCCTCTAGATTTTGAGACATTTCATTGTCTAGAAAAGCCTTTGTTTACCCCCCCCAAAAAACCAACAAAAATCAAAATATTATCAGTAGCCCCTTCCTTTGAAAATCTATTACAAACACCTACATGACATAAGCTTTAAAACAAGTGTATTCAATATTTAATCTTCCTGCTGAGAAGTGGAAAAACTTGATTACTAAGCAATTAAGAATTATAGCACAGATTCACTGTTCTGGGAAGAAGTCAGCAATGATGGTTCTTATATAGTCACTATAATTAAACATCAGTATATGTTAGATGATGAAACATCTAAAACTGTAAAAAATGTAAAATTCTAGCGATGTTTCTAAACTAACCAAGAATGTATTACTCACACAAAGCACAGGACATGACAAAGAAGAATGCCTATGTGAGTTCATTGATGTATAGTTTTATTTACGTGATAGATGGTGAGCTCATTCAATCTATCTTCTTAATCTGTATTTAGCTAGTTTCAAAGGAAAAGTTTTAAATTATGGATTGTAGTGGCATTTTGGCATGATACAGTGCTGTATATCAATTCACTTTATGGAGCTGTTATGAAGTTAACCTACATACCACACTGACTGTGTGAATATTAAAATTCTGATTAAAAAATGTTGACCTGATTCTTTCTTTCTAGCTCACATTCTACCAGTCTTACACTAATGTAAATCAACTTAAATGAATGGATTTCAACTAGAATAAGATTGGGATAAGTATTTAGAACTAGCTCTGACATGTATTCAAGGGGTAACTTTGCAGTCTAGCATACATTGGAAAATATTACAAGAGCATAGTTCATATAACTTTTGATTACATATATGTGCAGTATATATCATTTTCACTCATTGCCTTGTGAAATTATATGAAAGATTTGCACTGATATATTGCACTGAATGAATGACTGCAAAAAATTTTTAACTGCTTTATAAGCAGTTATAAATGGTGGATGACTACCAAGATGGGAAAAAAAAATGTATTTTCATGTAGTTTTTGAGAAGAGAATGGGATTTGTTGTTCTCCAAAGAATGCAGGTTTTATTAACCTTTTAGATATTCATAAATATTTGTCTTACAGTCACACTGCAAACAGCAAGGTGTTTGTGCAGTTATAGCTTCTATACTTAGCCTCATGTGAGCACTTTCTTACAGGATAAAAAACTCTCAGTGACTGTGCAATAGGATTTCACAATGCACTTCTGTGCTTCTTCAGCTACCCTTGCTTCCAATTTCCAACTGTCCTTGGGGCAGATGACTTCAGAGTTCTTCTAGCAATGATCCATAGCTATCTTTTGTGTCCAACGTACCCATTACAATGCCACTGTAAGGACAAAAAGAACAGGAGGCAATAGTTCGAATAGTCAGACTGTGCCGATAAATGCTCCATCCAAAATTTCAGGCATCATATTTTCCAACACTTTTCCCGTGTCTTCTCCAAAATGTTCCATATGGACTGAAGATTGTGTTTGTCACATTTCAGTATAAACTATCTCTTAAGGTTATTCAATAATTGCACTACAGGTACTATTCCTTCAGAGTCCACAGTCTGTTCTTTCATTCCCCTTATGAGAGACACACAATTTTAGGACTAAAGAAGGAGTTAAACATAGGGCTTGGTAAGTAATGACCATAAATTCAATATTTGTCAAAACTGTATTTACTCCCTTCATTAAAATACTGGAAAGCATATCAGATACAGAAAAATGTAGCAGGGTCAATGATATCTTACTCCTCACTAAAGCAAAAAATTTCACGAATCTAATTATTGAGGTGCTATTGTATAACCGCAGATAACTTTCCATTCATGCTTATAACTTCATATTTTTAAAAATGAAAATACATGTAAAAATACTGCCCTCTTAATACATGCAAATCATATTTATTTATAAGCATACATATGCATGTTTATGCTTGTGTGCTCTTCTCTATTTATATAATATTTTTGTAAATACTAAAAATTGTGTATACTTATGAATAGCAGAAGTTGAATCTTAGGACTCAAAGAATTTTTTTAAATATGTGCATATTCTCTTTTTATGTATGTGTTCATTATATATCTCTCTACATACAGCGTGGGTGTGCATGCACATGTGCGCTTATGTTTGAAATCATTCTTTGTACACATTAGAAATGCAGTGATTATATGACAGGGAACTACATTGCATTGTTTGTTGAACCTTGGTGCTGTAGGGTTGTATCTAACTGCATTATTAATTTTTGTTATTTCTAGTTCCCATTGAAACAGAAATTAACTGAAGTGCAGATCTGGCAAACTAGAAGTTCTTTCTAGAGGATAATATGACATGGACTGAATAGCGTGCATTCCTTAAAATTTTGTAATTAGTTAGTTTTGATTAGTTCCTGATCAAAAGCTGTAATTTTTACTGAATGAATCTTCCTACATGTCTACCAGCTGGGAGGCAAATTTCCCACATCCAAGATTGAAGAGAATTTGAATCTAAGTGTCCAAGACCTTGATCTCATTTACTTACTGTAACATTGACTCTTTATTAGGTATTCTCCACTGGGACTGGCTTCCTCCTGAATGAAAACGTGGGAAGATCGATTTTTTTTTCTTTCTTTTTTTTTTTTTTGCATCATGGCAGATTCTTTCCATGTATGGGAATGTATAAAGAACTAATGGTCCTCATCACAATCCTGACTTTATTATTGCTGATATTTTGCCACCAAAGGTAGTATTTTGATACTATGCAACATTTTAACACTATCATCCCTCGTGGCCATCTTTCTGCCTCTGACTGACATTTGTACAGTACACAGTGCAAATTGTTTGACATGTATTTTGAAAATCAATGTCAAAAGAACAACCACGATATTGATGTGGGTATTCTTATGCCCTGTGGCTCTTAGAATTGCTTGGAAAAACTCTAAAATAACCTCCAAATACTTATTTGACAATTTTAACTTTGATGCAACCTACACATTTCATGCCTGCTTGTTTTTCAGATGCTATCTTACACTGAGTTGGCTTTGAAAATGCACTTTTAAAGCATGTGCATGAACATCCAGTTCATAAAATATAGTATAAAGCTAAGAGAAACAAAGAAACAGAAGCGGAGAAAGTTTCACAATTTTTACATGAAGTCTGTGGCATTTCTGTAGATATTCCTAAACAGACAGAGAAATCCATTATTTTGGGAGTGAGGGGGATATAGACTTAAATAAATTGCTAAACTATGGCTATTTTGGCCTAATATATAAGATCTTCCTTAACTATTATGTTAAGAACAAGACGAGGAATGGTGTCTTTGCTACCTTAGTCCTTCAGTAGACCTGACTTTCAGTTTTGATCTATGACAGTTTGACTCCTCTTTGCTTTGTGATCTTTCCCAAGTTCCACTTTTTGACTTCTTTGCATGAAGGATGTTCAGTGGGGAATGTCTTAAAATGACGCAAGTGGCAGTTTAAACTGGCTCAGTCTCACTCTGAATGTTCCTTATGTCAGGCAATATTTTCAAAAATGGAATCTTAAATTCAGTACTTAAAACTACATCTCAGCATTAGCTTACTTTTGAAAGAAAATTTAGTAGGCATTAGCCTTTATTTTTCTTGTCAGTATGTTTATCAGACTTGTCCTACATACCGGAGGAAGAAATTTTCAAGAATAGTTCTTGAAGAATCTTGCTAATCAGGACAATTTTTATGCTTTCATCTGGTGTTTAATGGCTGCACTGGGAACTACCATGCAGATTTTTCCCACTTCTTTTAAAGCTACAAATAGCTACAAATCACCAAAGTGATGGAAGACAAGTCGGCAGGCACGGAGGCTGGACTGGCTGAACAGAGACCTTTGGCTGGAACTCAAGAGTAAAAGTAAAGTTTATGGTCTCTGGAAGATTGGGCAAGCTACTTACAATGATTACAGGTTCATAGTGAAGCTGTGCAGGGAGAAAATTAGAAAAGACAAAGCCCAGCAAGAACTAAACTTGACCACTAAGTTAAAGGACAAAAATAAATATTTCTATAAATACATCAACAGCAAGAGGAGGGCTAGGGAGAACCTCCATCCCTTGTTGAACACCGAGGGCAACATAATGACCAAGGATCAGGATAAGGCTGAGGTACTTAATGCCTTCTTTGCCTCAGTCTTTAATAGTAAGGCTTTTTACCCCCTGGAAACACAGTCCCCTGCGCTGGTAGATAGGGATGGAGAACAAAATAGGCCCTGCATGATCCACGATGAGATTATTTTGGACCTGCTTCAAAAGCTGGATGCTCACAAGTCCATGGGGCAGGATGGATTGCACCCTAGAGCACTGAGGGAGTTGGCAGATGTGGTTGCCAGGTTGCCAAGCCACTCTCCATCGTCCTTCAACAGTCCTGGCTAACCAGGGATGTCCCGGCGGACTGGAGACTGGCAAATGTGACACCCATCTTCAGAAAGGGCCAGAAAATGATCCTGGTAGCTACAGACCTATCAGTCTCACCTCAGTGCCAGGGAAGGTTATGGAATGGATAATCTCGGGAGCCGCCATGGACCAGTTAAAGGTCAACGAGGGGATCAGGCCCAGTCAGCATGGATTTAGAAATGGTAGATCCTGTTTGACAAACCTGATTTCATTCTTTGACAAGGTGAACCGCTTAGTGGATGAAGGTAAGGCTGTCAA
Source organism: Pavo muticus (assembly GCA_016647715.1). Classification (NCBI taxonomy): domain Eukaryota; kingdom Metazoa; phylum Chordata; class Aves; order Galliformes; family Phasianidae; genus Pavo; species Pavo muticus. The sequence continues at coordinate 1,007,165 of JACDJE010000157.1, read as the reverse complement.
TGTGGCCTACCTGGACTTCAGTAAAGCCTTTGACACTGTCTCCGACAATATTCTCGTGGAGAAGCTGGCTGCCCACAGTTTGGATGGGCATACGCTCTGCTGGGTGAAACACTGGCTGGATGGCCGGGTCCAAAGAGTTGTGGTCAATGGAATTAAATTCAGTTGGCAACAAGTCACGAGCGGTGTCCCCCAAGGCTCAGTACTGGGGCCGCTTCTATTTAACATGTTTTTTTAACGATCTTGATGAGGGGATTGAGTGCACCCTCAGTAAGTTTGCAGATGACACCAAGTTGGGAGGGAGTGTTGATCTGCCTGAGGGGAGAAAGGCACTACAGAGGGACCTGGATAGACTGGATCGATGGGCCAAGGTAAACTGTATGAGTTTCAATAGGGCCAAGTGTCGGGTCCTGCATTTTGGTCACAACAACCCCAGGCAACCCTACAGGCTTGGGGAGGAGTGGCTGGAAAGCTGCCTGATGGAAAGGGACCTTGGTGTACTGATGGACAGTCGGCTGAATATGAGCCAGCAGTGTGCCCAGGTGGCCAAGAAGGCCAATGGCATCCTGGCTTGCATCAGGAATGGTGTGGTGAGCAGGACTAGGGAAGTAATCCCACCTCTGTACTCGGCATTGGTGAGGCCTCACCTCAAGTGCTGTGTTCAGTTTTGGGCACCTCAGTACAGAAAGGACATTGAGGTGCTGGAGCAAGTCCAAAGACAGGCAACAAGGCTTGTGAAGGGCTTGGAGAACATGCTCTATGAGGAGAGACTGAAAGAACTGGGGCTGTTTAGTCTGGGGAAGAGGAGGCTGAGGGGAGACCTTATTGCTCTCTTCCAATATCTGAAAGTGCTTACAGTGAGAGCAGAGTTGGTCTCTTCTCACTGGGGCAGGTGACAGGATGAGGGGAAGTGGCCTCAAGTTGTGCCAGGGAAAGCTTAGGTTAGATACCAGGAAAAACTTCCTTTCTGAAAGGGTTGTTAAGCACTGGAATAGGCTCCCCAGGGAGGTGATTGAGTCACCATCCCTGGATATGTTTAAAAACTGTTTGGATGTGGTGCTCAGAGACATGATTTAAAGGGTTGTTAGTTAGGGTAGTATGGTTAGGTTGTGGTTGGACTCGATGATCTTTAAAGTCATTTCCAACCTGAGGAATTCTATGATTCTATGAAATATACATACACAAAAAAAGTATTTTCCTTATCGCAACAAACTGGATTTTTCATTCTTACATTATTGTGTAGTTGTGGAAATTTCCAGGTGCTATTTTGCTTTACTACTTAGTGCTGAAGTAATTCATCACTTCTCTATAATCTCATTATTTATATATGAATATATAGAGAATATATTCATATTTCCTTGCTTTTGTTTAGATTAGAGCAATATCTCACAATGCAATTATTATTTTGAATCAGTGTAATAATGACAGGCCTTAATACACAACTGTAGTACATTTGCTTCCAATTTGAAGTTTCTGACACAATACGTAATGAGGTATCACTGAATCCTTTTATTTTAAACACGTCTATTAACATACTGTTAATGTTAGCAAACATAAATTCAGAATCTCAAGATGATATTTTGCTGTATATTAAGAAGCTTATAGAATATAAATACTTAAGTGAGTTCAGATTTTTTTCCTCCATTGGTATTAGCAACATTAAAGAAAATTCCTTTCTTGAACCAATGAAGATTCTTTTTCTTCTTTCTCAATTATACCTTGTGATTTATCAGAAGTAGTTAGAAATTATTCATCAGGAAAAAATTATTATATAAAAATGAGACCTAATATCATATTAAAGCCTCACATTCCAGCTCCAATTTTTAATATAACTTAATTTACAATACTAGGAGTCATTTAATCTTTTTTTACAAAATTATTTATTTAAAGAGAGGTTGAGAATAATTTGGATTTTCTGATAAAATAATGGTTAATATCTATGGCACTAGCCTCAATAGCTCTAAATTTTGTGGGGTACAGCGGACTGTATAAACCTTTTTGTATATGTTGGTCACAGCCTGAACTACACTTGTGCAGATGATTAATTTCTGGAAGAGATCACTAAAATGAACTAGTAGAAAGGATTAAAGTGTTTAAATTCCTGTGTAAAACGAGGTTTTATATAAGCTTTTGTCATCAGACTCCATGAAACAAAGCCAGAAACACTCAGTGCAATTTCAAGTCCCTTGTGGACGTTGAAGCTTAAATCTTCTGTATTGGCCTGCTGTGTAAAGTGTTGTCACAACTAAAAGGTTCCGAATGAGTATGTATTACCTCTAACAGACTACAAAAAATTTGCTAGAAATCTGCTTTAAGAATGGAAAGAGAGAAAACACAAATATCTACAGTAGGAAAGGAATTAATAGATGTTTATGACTGCACAGTGATTGCAAAGCTCATCAACTACATAACACACACATGAAATCACAAAAGCTCTTACATCCATGATATACATCCATTGTGGCTATAATAAGTTAATAATATCTAGATATGAAAATGATCTAAGTCTCTATATTGTTCTGTAGCTGTGGTCAGAAATGCATACTTGCAAACCAATGGTAAGGAAGGTGATGCTCTAACTAAAAGTGCTTCTTTTCATTACCTGAGTTTATTCATTCATTTATTACATGAGTTTATTGTTTTATAAATTAAGAGGTAATGGAGAGAGGGAGGAGAAAAAAGTGCACTTCTAAGTTATACACATATTTATGCATGCATGCAACATATATGCACATATATAAAGGAGTGTGTGTGCATTTACATATAATAATACAACCTAATATGAAATGCTCATCTTCATTTACAGAAATGATCTCACTTTTGCATAAAATGCAGAAGAATATTCATTCTTAATTTGTGCCAAACAAAACGTTTGAAAGGTCACTTAGAAACCTGAAAACTGGTACATATAATTAATTAGGATGCCTTATAAACACTTAATTAAAGTTGCAAGCTAAAAACATTCAGAATCAGCTCTTTCCAGTTCTGAGACAGTAAGAAGGGACCAGCTGTTGATGGCCCACTGTATTATATTCTTGATAAATCTCATGCTGGGAGTAATTGTTTCCTGCAGGTCATCCATGTATGTCACTTTTAAGTTGTTGCATTAAGCTTCTTTTTGTAACAGAATAAAAATACAATACAATAAAAAGAGAAATAGAGAGTAGAGTGAAGAGATTAGAGTTTACAAAAAAAAAGGCTTCAGATTTTTGATAGTTTGTCATAATGAAAGAACCCAGGAAAAAGGAAATAGTAGTGATCATAAAATTAGAAAATTAGAGCTGAAGAAAGACTAATGGTTCTTGTGAAAAACTCAAAATCTGGATCAGATTCCTTGACACATAATGTAGGAATCCTGGGAAGATAATTTGCTCTGCCTTACATAAGTGATCGTAAGGGTAACTGGCCATTTTAGATGTCTTGAGAAGCCTAGAAAGTCCCGATGAATTCTGGATACCGATTAGATCTGCATAGAGAAAGTTGATGTTAGCAGTTTGTAAGTTCTTTCCATGTCTTAATTTTTGTCCTGCAAAGAGTTATCACTTACAAGCACCAACTTAGATGTCTAATAACTTCTGATAAAAATAGCAGATGTCACAATATATTATGCCCAGTTCTGAAACACTATTTCAGAGAGCTACAGATTCNGCGTCCAAGACCTTGATCTCATTTACTTACTGTAACATTGACTCTTTATTAGGTATTCTCCACTGGGACTGGCTTCCTCCTGAATGAAAACGTGGGAAGATCGATTTTTTTTTCTTTCTTTTTTTTTTTTTTGCATCATGGCAGATTCTTTCCATGTATGGGAATGTATAAAGAACTAATGGTCCTCATCACAATCCTGACTTTATTATTGCTGATATTTTGCCACCAAAGGTAGTATTTTGATACTATGCAACATTTTAACACTATCATCCCTCGTGGCCATCTTTCTGCCTCTGACTGACATTTGTACAGTACACAGTGCAAATTGTTTGACATGTATTTTGAAAATCAATGTCAAAAGAACAACCACGATATTGATGTGGGTATTCTTATGCCCTGTGGCTCTTAGAATTGCTTGGAAAAACTCTAAAATAACCTCCAAATACTTATTTGACAATTTTAACTTTGATGCAACCTACACATTTCATGCCTGCTTGTTTTTCAGATGCTATCTTACACTGAGTTGGCTTTGAAAATGCACTTTTAAAGCATGTGCATGAACATCCAGTTCATAAAATATAGTATAAAGCTAAGAGAAACAAAGAAACAGAAGCGGAGAAAGTTTCACAATTTTTACATGAAGTCTGTGGCATTTCTGTAGATATTCCTAAACAGACAGAGAAATCCATTATTTTGGGAGTGAGGGGGATATAGACTTAAATAAATTGCTAAACTATGGCTATTTTGGCCTAATATATAAGATCTTCCTTAACTATTATGGTAAGAACAAGACGAGGAATGGTGTCTTTGCTACCTTAGTCCTTCAGTAGACCTGACTTTCAGTTTTGATCTATGACAGTTTGACTCCTCTTTGCTTTGTGATCTTTCCCAAGTTCCACTTTTTGACTACTTTGCATGAAGGATGTTCAGTGGGGAATGTCTTAAAATGACGCAAGTGGCAGTTTAAACTGGCTCAGTCTCACTCTGAATGTTCCTTATGTCAGGCAATATTTTCAAAAATGGAATCTTAAATTCAGTACTTAAAACTACATCTCAGCATTAGCTTACTTTTGAAAGAAAATTTAGTAGGCATTAGCCTTTATTTTTCTTGTCAGTATGTTTATCAGACTTGTCCTACATACCGGAGGAAGAAATTTTCAAGAATAGTTCTTGAAGAATCTTGCTAATCAGGACAATTTTTATGCTTTCATCTGGTGTTTAATGGCTGCACTGGGAACTACCATGCAGATTTTTCCCACTTCTTTTAAAGCTACAAATAGCTACAAATCACCAAAGTGATGGAAGACAAGTCGGCAGGCACGGAGGCTGGACTGGCTGAACAGAGACCTTTGGCTGGAACTCAAGAGTAAAAGTAAAGTTTATGGTCTCTGGAAGATTGGGCAAGCTACTTACAATGATTACAGGTTCATAGTGAAGCTGTGCAGGGAGAAAATTAGAAAAGACAAAGCCCAGCAAGAACTAAACTTGACCACTAAGTTAAAGGACAAAAATAAATATTTCTATAAATACATCAACAGCAAGAGGAGGGCTAGGGAGAACCTCCATCCCTTGTTGAACACCGAGGGCAACATAATGACCAAGGATCAGGATAAGGCTGAGGTACTTAATGCCTTCTTTGCCTCAGTCTTTAATAGTAAGGCTTTTTACCCCCTGGAAACACAGTCCCCTGCGCTGGTAGATAGGGATGGAGAACAAAATAGGCCCTGCATGATCCACGATGAGATTATTTTGGACCTGCTTCAAAAGCTGGATGCTCACAAGTCCATGGGGCAGGATGGATTGCACCCTAGAGCACTGAGGGAGTTGGCAGATGTGGTTGCCAGGTTGCCAAGCCACTCTCCATCGTCCTTCAGCAGTCCTGGCTAACCAGGGATGTCCCGGCGGACTGGAGACTGGCAAATGTGACACCCATCTTCAGAAAGGGCCAGAAAATGATCCTGGTAGCTACAGACCTATCAGTCTCACCTCAGTGCCAGGGAAGGTTATGGAATGGATAATCTCGGGAGCCGCCATGGACCAGTTAAAGGTCAACGAGGGGATCAGGCCCAGTCAGCATGGATTTAGAAATGGTAGATCCTGTTTGACAAACCTGATTTCATTCTTTGACAAGGTGAACCGCTTAGTGGATGAAGGTAAGGCTGTCAATATGGCCTACCTGGACTTCAGTAAAGCCTTTGACACTGTCTCCGACAATATTCTCGTGGAGAAGCTGGCTGCCCACAATTTGGATGGGCATACGCTCTGCTGGGTGAAACACTGGCTGGATGGCCGGGTCCAAAGAGTTGTGGTCAATGGAATTAAATTCAGTTGGCAACCAGTCACGAGCGGTGTCCCCCAAGGCTCAGTACTGGGGCCGCTTCTATTTAACATGTTTTTTTAACGATCTTGATGAGGGGATTGAGTGCACCGTCAGTAAGTTTGCAAATGACACCAAGTTGGGAGGGAGTGTTGATCTGCCTGAGGGGATAAAGGCACTACAGAGGGACCTGGATAGACTGTGTCGATGGGCCAAGGTTAACTGTATGAGTTTTAATAGGGCCAAGTGTTGGGTCCTGCATTTTGGTCACAACAACCCCAGTCAACCCTACAAGCTTGGTGAGGAGTGGCTGGAAAGCGGCCTGATAGAAAGGGACCTTGGTGTACTGATGGACAGTCGGCTGAATATGAGCCAGCAGTGTGCCCTGGTGGCCAAGAAGGCCAATGGCATCCTGGCTTGCATCAGGAATGGTGTGGTGAGCAGGACTTGGGAAGTAATCCCACCTCTGTACTCGGCATTGGTGAGGCCTCACCTCAAGTGCTGTGTTCAGTTTTGGGCACCTCAGTACAGAAAGGACATTGAGGTGCTGGAGCAAGTCCAAAGACAGGCAACAAGGCTTGTGAATGGCTTGGAGAATATGCTCTATGAGGAGAGACTGAAAGAACTGGGGCTGTTTAGTCTGGGGAAGAGGAGGCTGAGGGGAGACCTTATTGCTCTCTTCCAATATCTGAAAGTGCTTACAGTGAGAGCTGAGTTGGTCTCTTCTCACTGGGGCAGGTGACAGGATGAGGGGAAGTGGCCTCAAGTTGTGCCAGGGTAAGCTTAGGTTAGATACCAGGAAAAACTTCCTTTCTGAAAGGGTTGTTAAGCACTGGAATAGGCTCCCCAGGGAGGTGATTGAGTCACCATCCCTGGATATGTTTAAAAACTGTTTGGATGTGGTGCTCAGAGACATGATTTAAAGGGTTGTTAGTTAGGGTAGTATGGTTAGGTTGTGGTTGGACTCGATGATCTTTAAAGTCATTTCCAACCTGAGGAATTCTATGATTCTATGAAATATACATACACAAAAAAGTATTTTCCTTATCGCAACAAACTGGATTTTTCATTCTTACATTATTGTGTAGTTGTGGAAATTTCCAGGTGCTATTTTGCTTTACTACTTAGTGCTGAAGTAATTCATCACTTCTCTATAATCTCATTATTTATATATGAATATATAGAGAATATATTCATATTTCCTTGCTTTTGTTTAGATTAGAGCAATATCTCACAATGCAATTATTATTTTGAATCAGTGTAATAATGACAGGCCTTAATACACAACTGTAGTACATTTGCTTCCAATTTGAAGTTTCTGACACAATACGTAATGAGGTATCACTGAATCCTTTTATTTTAATCACTTCTATTAACATACTGTTAATGTTAGCAAACATAAATTCAGAATCTCAAGATGATATTTTGCTGTATATTAAGAAGCTTATAGAATATAAATACTTAAGTGAGTTCAGATTTTTTTCCTCCATTGGTATTAGCAACATTAAAGAAAATTCCTTTCTTGAACCAATGAAGATTCTTTTTCTTCTTTCTCAATTATACCTTGTGATTTATCAGAAGTAGTTAGAAATTATTCATCAGGAAAAAATTATTATATAAAAATGAGACCTAATATCATATTAAAGCCTCACATTCCAGCTCCAATTTTTAATATAACTTAATTTACAATACCAGGAGTCATTGAATATTTTTTTACAAAATTATTTATTTAAAGAGAGGTTGAGAATAATTTGGATTTTCTGATAAAATAATGGTTAATATCTATGGCACTAGCCTCAATAGCTCTAAATTTTGTGGGGTACAGCGGACTGTATAAACCTTTTTGTATATGTTGGTCACAGCCTGAACTACACTTGTGCAGATGATTAATTTCTGGAAGAGATCTCTAAAATGAACTAGTAGAAAGGATTAAAGTGTTTAAATTCCTGTGTAAAACGAGGTTTTATATAAGCTTTTGTCATCAGACTCCATGAAACAAAGCCAGAAACACTCAGTGCAATTTCAAGTCCCTTGTGGACGTTGAAGCTTAAATCTTCCTGTATTGGCCTGCTGTGTAAAGTGTTGTCACAACTAAAAGGTTCCGAATGAGTATGTATTACCTCTAACAGACTACAAAAAATTTGCTAGAAATCTGCTTTAAGAATGGAAAGAGAGAAAACACAAATATCTACAGTAGGAAAGGAATTAATAGATGTTTATGACTGCACAGTGATTGCAAAGCTCATCAACGACATAACACACACATGAAATCACAAAAGCTCTTACATCCATGATATACATCCATTGTGGCTATAATAAGTTAATAATATCTAGATATGAAAATGATCTAAGTCTCTATATTGTTCTGTAGCTGTGGTCAGAAATGCATACTTGCAAACCAATGGTAAGGAAGGTGATGCTCTAACTAAAAGTGCTTCTTTTCATTACCTGAGTTTATTCATTCATTTATTACATGAGTTTATTGTTTTATAAATTAAGAGGTAATGGAGAGAGGGAGGAGAAAAAAGTGCACTTCTAAGTTATACACATATTTATGCATGCATGCAACATATATGCACATATATAAAGGAGTGTGTGTGCATTTACATATAATAATACAACCTAATATGAAATGCTCATCTTCATTTACAGAAATGATCTCACTTTTGCATAAAATGCAGAAGAATATTCATTCTTAATTTGTGCCAAACAAAACGTTTGAAAGGTCACTTAGAAACCTGAAAACTGGTACATATAATTAATTAGGATGCCTTATAAACACTTAATTAAAGTTGCAAGCTAAAAACATTCAGAATCAGCTCTTTCCAGTTCTGAGACAGTAAGAAGGGACCAGCTGTTGATGGCCCACTGTATTATATTCTTGATAAATCTCATGCTGGGAGTAATTGTTTCCTGCAGGTCACCCATGTATGTCACTTCTAAGTTGTTGCATTAAGCTTCTTTTTGTAACAGAATAAAAATACAATACAATAAAAAGAGAAATAGAGAGTAGAGAGAAGAGAATAGAGTTTACAAAAAAAAAGGCTTCAGATTTTTGATAGCTTGTCATAATGAAAGAACCCAGGAAAAAGGAAATAGTAGTGATCATAAAATTAGAAAATTAGAGCTGAAGAAAGACTAATGGTTCTTGTGAAAAACTCAAAATCTGGAACAGATTCCTTGACACATAATGAAGGAATCCTGGGAAGATAATTTGCTCTGCCTTACATAAGTGATCGTAAGGGTAACTGGCCATTTTAGATGTCTTGAGAAGCCTAGAAAGTCCCGATGAATTCTGGATACCGATTAGATCTGCATAGAGAAAGTTGATGTTAGCAGTTTGTAAGTTCTTTCCATGTCTTAATTTTTGTCCTGCAAAGAGTTATCACTTACAAGCACCAACTTAGATGTCTAATAACTTCTGATAAAAATAGCAGATGTCACAATATATTATGCCCAGTTCTGAAACACTATTTCAGAGAGCTACAGATTCTTCAGTTAGGTTCAAAATAAGAAAATAAATAGGAAAGCAGGGAGGAAATAGAACAAGTATCTGCAAGGAGGACTTTAGATAAACTAATTTAATAGTGTTTGTTTAAATTATACTATGCTACGGAGGAGGAAGCATGTTGTGCAGCTTATTCCAAAAAACTCTGCATCTGCTACTAATGCAATAAAAAATTATTCACAAGCCAACTCTGACAGAGGCCGATAAGAACTCTCATTGTTACCTGAATGTTGGTAGAAGTGAATAAGATAGGGATGGGCTAGATCAGTTAAGTATTGTTCAGACTAAGATGCGTCCTTGAACAGCCTATTTTGGTACTGAACCTTCAAGAATGTTGATGAGCTCCTTTCATGGATCAAACTTCAAGTGAGAATCACAGAATCATAGAATGGCCTGGGTTGAAAAGGACCTCAAAGATCATCTAGTTTCAACCCCCTGCTGTGGGCAGGGTGACCAACCACTAGACCAGGCTGCCCAGAGCCACATCCAGCCAGAGAAGGCAGAGATGGATTTGATTTCTCCTTTTGTCAGTTAATGTAGCATTCTTCCTTGCACATAGTCTTGTGAAATACACACTGTTGTCGTGATCGTTCTGTTCAGGCTGTATCAACCCTTGCGAAACTGATCAATTACCTGATCAGGGCCAAGAACTGCATAACACACCAATATGATGAGCAGGAAAATGGCAAAATGGCGTTTAATTCCACGTGGCATCAGTTTAAGTACATTCTTGTTCTACTTCGTCTACACCCCCTAAAGGTGCATTGTCCAATTACAGAGCTGGGGGGGGCCACTATCCCATGACATCCTGTAGCCTCGCTGTCGCCTAATACAACAACACACACACACACACACACACACACATATATGTATATAAAAAGACATCAAAACCCACCCTGCTATAGTTAAAAAGAAGTGATTTAGAAATGGTACTGCATGGCAGTATACAAGGAAGTATATCTCCAGCATATATGTATGCAAAGTCAGAGTTAGTTGTAATGCAGATAGCACGCCATTCAGCTGCAGACTTTGCACATACCACATCAACTGACTAATGCAGAAGTAAAAGCTGACTGACTTCTTTGGTAAATCCAAGCATCTCTTTCATTCAATAATCCAAAGTAGCAAAGAACTCCTGTTTACTCTGTATAATCAGCTTTTTTACACTGAAAGCTGACATTTTTTATTTTTTATTTTCTTTGTAAAAAATGAATAAGTATAGAGTACATTATAAATAATGCCCCAAGACCTACAAGAGAAAAAACAACGAAAACAAAACAAAAAGGAGAAAAAGAAGATAGAGAACTGGAATATAATGCCCTATGGTTACAAAATTTTTCTATCCAAAAGAATACTCCAGCAGTATGCCAAAGGCAATATTTTCTCATCAGACGAGGAAGGCAAGGGTGAAAGCTGTCTGACATTCTCATGGTACCTATGCACAACATTTTCTACTGCATCTTTTAATATAGGAAGAAACAGAGGCCATTTTAACAATGAAGGCAAAGAGTGAGTGAAGAAACAGCAGTTTCCCAACCTTTAATTCATAGGGGACCTTTCATGAGGAGGTGTTTCTAATGTTGCTGATTATGTAAGGGAGAAGTAGAAGAAAGAAGAAAAAACAGAACTGACAACAGGACCTCAAGTAAAACACAGCTTTTGAAGGAGCTCAGATGATCTTGGCTTATTTAGTCGAAACAGAGATACTTCAAAGATCTCTGTTCTCCCTAGCCATTTTTTTTGGAGGTTGAAAGTGATGCTGGATCAAAGTCAGGGATTTCCAAGTGTCCAAAATAATTTCCTGCAATCTCTGGGATTTCCTTGGAGATTTTATTTTGAACTGCTGGATCCTGTTTGACTGAGAAGGCTTGACAAGCCAACAACTCAGCTGCAATTGGAACTGTGGAGATACTGACTGTAGTCATTAGGGAAATAGTTATTTGAACAGTGTAGTGGCAAAACTTTGCACGTGGGGTTGCAGAAAGGTACAAGAATAAGAATAAAAAAACAATGCAACTCCACTGCAATATGATTTAAACATTACATGAGCTGTGGCTTTTAAAATATCTGACTTTGGAAGAAATGGATTTCATTTGCTTTTTAGCTCTGTTGTGCAAGACAGGAATCAATAGTACTTTCCTCCATTAAATCAAGACCATTTCTACTCTCTAGTATTCCTTTCAGTACTGCCCATAATTTTATTACTCTGAGTTTTTCTCACAGGTTTCAGTAATTGACTGGCAAAACTACAGAAATTAGGAAAGTTTTTTGCACTTGGCATCAAGAGACATAGATTTCCTAAGCTCATTTCATTTGTGACTCTTGAAAGCTTGCAGTCGAGTCATGTCTTTTCAGCATAAAGCTCCAAGGAATTGCACAGATAAAGCTTGAAGAGCAGAGGAAAGCTAAAAGAGAAATAGAAAAGGCAAGGGGGACTAGAAAGGGATACAAGCAACACAGAAGTAAAAGGCAGCATAAGTTTCCTAAGAAAAGACATGGAATCTTGTGGTGCACAGAAAAATGATAATAAAGAAAACAAAAGGTAACATTTTGGTGCTCACCTAACTTTCAGAAGGCAGCCTACAGAGGCACCAAAAAGAGTGCTTAAAGCTGTGTCCACTTCTGAGATTTCATCCTGTGTGAAAGACATAGTTTGAGATGAATGCTCAGATTGTCATTTCATGACACTCTATCAATCAGCTTAAAAAAGAAAACAAAAAAAATCTAAATAAAATGAAAAATCAGCAACAGAAACAAACAAAGACACCCCAAAACATTAAAGAAATTTTAACAATCTTAAGTTTATCATTGATTCAGTTAAATATGTATTTAGCTTTTTTCTTTAATGTTTCAGGCAGCTTCGCTTATCTGATTGCGCCTGTTTAGCTGTCAGACACTCAGCTGTCTTTAATACAAAGCATCCCCAGGACACCTATCCTTTACCTAGAATATACCCAGGATACCTGTCCTTTGGAATATTTAGCCTTTACAGAGTATATTCCTTTCTGTTGTGGAAAATGAAACTTCCTCCTTTCTACTTGTTGCCGTAATATGTTCTGATCAGTAGAATTCACATGTCATTTTCATCCTCAGCACAGTAAGGTACACAGCTGGTGCCAAGAAACCAGTTTCCCATTGCTGTTCTCTGATGGGATCTTATTAGTGACACTGCACACTCTTTTACTGAGCCACTGAATTACAATGAGCATGTGGAGACGAATTCTTCTCCCAGTGCCGTCAATGACAAGACACCCACGGACTGTACAGAAACCTATGTAAAACAATTTGGCAGTATCAAGACCTTGACTTTTTACATTCAATTTTTCTCTTCCTGAATCATCCATATAATGCAAAAGAAAAATAATAGCCAAAAACATGACAAGAGATATATGAAGAAGGCAGTATAATGTTTTTCTATGGGACTAGTACAGATAAGTGAAGCTTCAGATGGAGTTATGGTCAAGGGCTAGGACTTTAAGGGATGCCATTATGTAACTCTTCAAATGTACTTGGAGCCAGGCTGCCCCTCTGACATCATGAGTCAAGAGTTACCCCATCAATAAATACACATTCTCAGACCATTTTCAATCAAAACAGGAAAGAAATTAAGTGAAGTAAAAATGGAAGAAGCAGAGAATTGGAGTTATAGGAACTACTTCTAAGAAATCTCATAAATGGTAGATTAGGATTGATTTCTTGTTCTACTTCCCTTAAATGGAACTGACCTGCAAAAACATCCTTCATTTTGAACTTTACCCTGCCCTGTACACCTGTGAAGGTGTCTTCAGTGCATTTTACACCTCAGTTGTGTTAAAATGTCTAAACAGTGTGACTATTCCTTACTTTAAATAGAAGTCAATTTCTTAGCACATGTGAACAGATACTCATTCTGCTGTAAGAAGACAAGAAAACCAGTACTGGCAGAAAACAGTTAAGATTGTTACCTCAAGATGGTCAAGCCTATACTTCTGAGTATGTCTTACCAATTTACAAATGCTCTTAGTCAAGATCTTGTTCTCAAACAAGAGAATGTGATTCTTAAGAATCTATGTGAAATAAATATAATATTGTACTACTTAAAAAATGCCTCAGTAAAACAGATATTAACAAATACCTAATCTATCATGCCAGAATTATGTAAAAAGGTAACACGTCAAGTATGCTAAACTTCTGAAGACAAACCATATGTTATAAAGAAATTCATGTAACATGCAGATAAGTAGAAGTTTAAGCACATCAGTGCAATCATTCATAACACCTTTTCTGGTAGGTCAACAGAAACCATAGTCAGAGAGAATTTGCTAACTAATCTGTGGACTAAGGCTAATTAGATTTTAGCATTGACACTAAGAAACAGCATCACTGAACTAAGAACCACTAGCTGTCAATACATTTTTCAAAAGAGCTAAAAAGAGTGGCTTCACTGTTAGAAATTTGATGTTATAATCACTAGGGATTTGCAGATAGAAACATAAGGCAAGACAGAAGATTAATCTGATTTGTGATTGAAGGATCTACCATCATTTAATGAAAATAATGTCAGTATGGCTACAAGCAGAAGAAAAATCATATAGTAAAGTCTTGCAGTCAAATGACAATTTCACCACATAAGCATAACTTTTGGGGATCTAGACTGCAATTTCCTAAATACTAAATGAGAGATAAAAAAGAGTCAAACGTTCTCAGGCAACAGCTTCAGCAATTTTAGACCTCTACAATGCACATAAAATGAGAATAACAGACTTCCTACTGCTTCACAGCAGTGCTGTGGCCTCAGGAAAAATTTTATACATGGATCTTAGAATCACAGTATTATTCAGGTCAGAAGGGACACTCACCCACAGTCATTTAATCATAGAAGGCAACCATGTTCATCTGGCAAGATTCACCCCTGATTGACCTGCACTGGTCGACCCCAAAACTATTTTGTTTCACAAACACCTCTTTCTCCTCCGTTTTTTAGAAAAGGCTTTCAAGAGGAAAAATCTTACTATATGCACAAAACCTTTCAGCGATTAATTATGGCACATTATGCTTTTAAAATCCAATTGGTATTAAGAAATGAAGATACAGAAATGCAAGGAACATTTTAATGCAAATAAACTGAATCGATAATCCTCTTCTCAGAATAAGATAATTTTCAGTGCAGTAGCTTGGGGTGCTTGTGTAGTCCTCAAGGGAGTGAGAAATGGAGAATAACTCAGAAAGCTAAAAAATCTCATCTATTTTTTTCTCTCTTATTTCTTTTTCTCTTTCTGAATTTTCTGCCCTTCTGAAGAGAGCTAGTATGTTCTTTGGACCAGTGAAACTGGGGAAAAGAGGTTTAGGTTCAAAGCTAGATTTTAAGTTTGAGGGATTTTGAGATTTTAAGATTGAGAGATGGAAAAACACATTTTTGCAAGCTGCATATCTGTCTGCTGGCATAGAGGTTGAGAGAAGCTGTAATTGGCACAGAGCACTGCCATGTCTGGGTTTTCTCACAAAGTTCACAGAGCTCACCTAAAAAATAGGGTGAGAAATTTGGCACTAAGTTTAGTTTGTCATAGAATAGAAAACATAGAATATCCTGTGTTGGAAAGGACACACAGCATCATTGAGTTCAACTCCAGGCTCCATACAGGATCACTCAAAAATCAGACCATATGCCTGAGAGCGTTGTCCACATGCTTCTTGAACTCCAGTGGCTTGGGGCCGTGACTGCTGCCCCGGGCAGCCTGTTCCATGCCCACTGCCTTCTGGCAAAGAAACTTTCCCTAGCCCCCACCTGTCCCTCCCCTGACACAGCTCCATGACATTTCCTCAGATCCTGTAGTTGCCATCAGAGAGCAGAGCACAGCGCTGCACCTTGTGAGGAGCTGCAGCCACCATGAAACCTCCCCTCCACCTCCTCTGCTCTGGGCTGAACAAACCAAGAGACCTCAGCCACTTCTCGTACGCTTTCCCTCTAGACTCTTCACCATCTTTGTAGCCCTCCTTTGGACACTCTGTAATAGTTTTATGTCCTCTTTGCATTGTGACACCCAAACCTGTATAGCGCTCAAGGTGAGGCCGCAGAACGTAGAGCAGAGCAGGGCAATCCCTTCCATCACCTGGCTGGCAGTGCAGGGGCTGATGCACCCCAGGGTTGGGCTGCCTTACTGGCTGCCTGGTGAGAGGCAGGGTCAGATTTTTTAACATTCTGCTGAAGGGAGAGGGATTGTAGAGTAAGTATGACACTTTTTGCTGGTGGAAGATAGTAGGGCTGCATGAGTGTGTGTGTGCATGTGTGTGTGCAAACATGGCATGGGGCAAGTACTTAAAAAAATGAGAGCCTTGTATAGAAGAAAAAAACGCATGTTTTTTGAAAGCTAATTGTGTAATACTCTATTTCTGAATTTACAGGTGTAAAGCTGGCAGAATTTGGCACTCTATGTGAGTTTAAAGTTCTTAAATTGCTTGTAACTGGGTTTGCCTGCACTAACATTTTGACTCTGCCATCTTTTCAGTAAATAAGCGGGTCAAGTTCCACAAAAATCTTGGTGGATTATACTTTTAAGTAACTCTTTGGTGTACTTTTTCAGAATACTTTGCATTGAAAGAGTCAAGCCACAGAACACAAGCAGGCATGGAGCATCACAGACTTTGCCATGAGGAGGCAGGGAGATGCTGCCTCCCTCAGATGGGGCCATGTCTTCCTGGGGCTCCCTATACAATTTCCTTATGGCTTTACTGATCATCTTGAGAGGCACTGGCCCACTCTGGCCTCCCCTGGCTGAAACACTGTCGTATTCAGTCTGACTTTATCATGCTCCATTGAATTTCAGTAAACAAGTTTGTTTATGAGCTTGGCAAAGCTTGAGAATAGTTTAAAACAGTGGTCTAAGAAATGTATTCCCAGTCAGCCTATCACGTGCCAAGGAGTCCCATACATTGCTCCCATTCATGACACCCAGTTCTCCATTTAATTTTTGTCTCTTGAGGCCATGTATCTCAAAAGTACTCTCCTCTGTACTCTGTACTATTTTGCAGAGAAAACAACTTAAAAAATAGGTTTGTCAATGCCTTTTATTCTCCTAATGTTCCTTTCAGTTACGAATTTCTCTTTCCCTCTTTCTATGCTGCTGTTATCCAATCAAGTATCGGATAGCCTAGTTTCTCCCTGTAACTTCTTCACCTCTGTCTTTATCATTTTCCCTGAGGATTCTTGCTCTTCTTTCTACTGTTTACTGCTCTCCTGCATTTCTCTTCCACCCACAATATTTTCTATCTGTAAAAGGTCTGACATTGCTCTACATATGCTCATGTACACATGGGACTTCATATGATTGCTGCCCTGTACAACTCAGATATGCTCCAGATCAAATTCTTTTAAAATATACTGATCTTACATATGCTGCCTACAACAGAAAAAGAAGCGTCAGAACAGTAGCAGGGGCGATACCAAAGAAAGGCTTCTCCATCTTTTGAATATATCATTGAAACATTTTAAGTTTATATATGAGATCTTTTTTGAAGTCACAGGAATATTATTGCCAGAACTCCAAGTGTTCTATTGCTAAAATTCATACTGCATATGGAATTAACGTTGCATGAGAAAATATAAGGGCTAACCAAGTAGATAATAGGTATTTTCACTTCCCCATATTTGATCTTTTTCATTTTCAAAAACTGATTTTCTTCGGGATAATGCAACCAATAAGACATAACACTGATAAAAATATGTCTTCGAATAAAGTCTGAGTGAGTTTCCAAACATCTCTTTGTTACTTAGAAACAACTTACCTTAATAGACACACATCATTATCTGTATCTGAATTCAAAACTATGTGGTGTTTCTAAGTCCTTGTAGTCAGCTCCAGTTGCTGTTTATTTTTTGTTTCACTATCAGGAGCCGTTATTAATACCTACTGTTATGAACACACTCAAAAATAATATTAACTGATTTAAGGAAAGTCACAACTTGTATCCTACGGAATTTTTTTTGTTTGCTTGTTTTTCCTCGCTAAGTATAAAAACAAATACCTCAGGACAATCACAACTTTTCGTGGTATAAGAAAACCACTGAGTACAAGCTAATTCACTAGTTTAAAATAGTATTTCAAGTGATCTGAGCTGTTAGTTCATTAGCATATTACTACAGTACAGCTGGACCAATAATTACAACTTATTACTCTTTTAGAAGAGAATCTCCATACCTTAATTCTAAATTACCACATATTTATCTCAGACTTTATTCTTTGCTGAGATACACAGTAGCATCAACTGAACCATACTTTTGAAATATCATCTGTCATTAAAACATTCAAAACATAAACAAAAAAAATAAGATATAAACTAAGTGCAACAGATATTGCACATAATTTCCGTATTAATATGATGTGTGACTGTAGGAATATGGCTTGGGAACAATGCTGTTTTCTTTTCTTTGCAACTTGTAGCTCTACCACATAAGTTGAGAACTTTCCCTTGCTAATGAGAGCCAAATGGAAGAAAATAGGTTATGAAGCAGAGTTAATCAAGTGAGTGTATTAAACTATATTGGTGGTACAGATAAGATGGACTGGCAAAGAAGGCTTTTACTTTGTTACGAAAAGGTAACAAGCACCATGGCTAGCTAGGACATATTCCAGGTCAATATTGTGAAATTCTTTATCAAAGCATAGAAACAAAAATTCTATAATAGATTTATCTGTTGTACCAGCACAAAAATCACTAAGTTAGTATTATGCATAAATAACACATCACCAAAGTGAAACTGTATACAAAAAAAAAAATTGAGCTGGCTCCTATCTGTGATGAATTCTGCTGTCTTAAAACTTGAAACTCTGATTCAGTAGGACATTTTGGTTATATGTGAATATAAAAAAGCTCCTACCTTTCTGCAGGAGCTATGTAAAGGTCTGATATAACAGAAATTATAACAGAAATGGGGAAATGGGGAAGGTATAAGTCGTCTTATCGACATTTTCTTTTTTGTAATATGTTTGCCATATTATTCATACAACACTGCTGTTGCCAGATCTTTTTTTTTTTTTTTTTTTTTTTTTACTGTTTTACAGAGCTCTAGGGATGCAATTTACAAAAGAAAAAAAAGTCTATAAAAATAAGATTAGAGACTTACATTTTGTGTAGTGCCATGGAAACAGTCCTTCCTCTGGTAAACAAGAGGTATATTAGATATCTGTATCTCATTATTGTATCCTTTACAGTAAACAAGGAAACTGAAAATTACATGCACAATCATGAGTTTGAAACACAGGAGATTCTCTACACTTCTGTTGAGAAGTAATTCTTAGCTTAGGTGATCAGGTAGAGAATATATAATGACATCTCTAGTCACAATGTCAAAGATAATATTGAAGTTTTACAGATATTTAAAAAGCATATAATTGCAGGTTTTTCTATGCTATGTATCACATAATGTCTTATGCTGCAAAGAAGGTAAGAAACAGATGTAACATTTAATTTTAATCACATCTTTGTTGCAAAAAATCAAGTAATTGATTTTGAATAGTGCTTGTAAAACTAATGAATGTCTGGAGTCACCTGCAAACCCAGGTGATAATAACCTAGTAATATTAATATCCATGGAGTAAGATTTTATACTTAAAAGAAAAAAAATGGAAAATCTAAAGTAGGGGAGAAATGTTAAATATATACTGCTGTAAGAGGTGGAAAGTGAAGGGGAAAATCATAAGGAGATATTCAGAAATAGAATTACAACAGTTCAGAAACTTCCTCCTAAAGGCATTTGGTGCTGCTTTTAGTTGAATAATATGGTGTATCTTCAAATTGATAAAGCACTGCAGTCGCAGGCTTAGTCATGGTCCCCTGTTAGCCTTTCATTCCTGGGTCCTTGAAATTTTTCTGTCTCTTTCAAGTGTCATTAATGGCCATTAGTTTTTGCACATTCAGATATCACCAGAATAGCAATCCAAAGAACAGAAACTATGTTCCTTTCTCTAGATCACACTTCAGGGTTTTTCCCCTCTCACAGAGGGTCTGGTATTTAATTTCATAAAGAATGGATAAATGCTGTAGTAGGCAAGCTGTATACACCTTGGCTGCTGAGCTTGCACAATTCAGAAAGGTTTAAATCAAAAGGCAACAGAGCAGCAAGAATGGGCGTTTAGAATAATGAGAAAAGAAGAGAAATAATGAACACATATTTCTTGTAAGTTTATTGTTCTGATATAACAAAATATTGAAGGATATTAATAATCCAACATATTACATTTCCCATTTTATAAAGTTACTTACATATATCTACAAAATGTAAGTCCATCAGAAGAGGTAAATACATTTACAGTGGAAGAAGAAATGGTGATGTGATACTTTATAGAAAATTAAAAAATATTTTTCAAAATACAAATTGAATAAATATGCAAATCTGTCTCGTATTTATTCAAAATACAGAAATTCCCGTGTATTAACATAACAGCATGGCATAAAACAATAACTTCTCATGTGACTGAAAAAGAAGGAAACAATAATAGTCTAATCTAGAGGTGTTATGAGAGATTCAAAAATATTCCATGAGGACAGAGAGGGATTAAAAGACAGTCTCTGAACCTATAACTTCAGGTTGAACAGGAAAAATTTAAACATGATGTTTGGTTCAGCATTATATATCTAGTGCCTACAGATTTAATATTTAAATTAGTCCTGTAGGGAACTGTTCGGTCACAGCTTGAACTGGTGACTGAGCACCCAGTGAAGGGGTGTGCCTGGCCCAGGGAGCACAGGCAAATTGTATGCACCTGTGCTGCCTATGTGACTGGAAGGGGTGGACACAGGGTGGAGTCATGCTGGGCTCGTATAAAGGCTAGCCACTGAAGGGAGGATATTTCTTGGACCTAGCCTGTTTTCTAGGATGGACTGCTGCATATTCAGAGCTCTCTTTCACTAGTTGTGTGAGTTTGCCTCTTCTTTCTGCTTTGAAACTATTAGCCTACCTAGTGACTATTAGCCTACCTGTGAATACTTGGTATTGTCAAGAATCTGTCAGAAGTGATTTTGTTTCTTTGGGAGCAGAACAAGGCCAAAGTAATTGTTATTTCCCTTTTGAATTCTTAAAGGGTTTTCTGGATGATAAGAAGTGATTGGAGAAAAACAGTAATTGTTTATACCATCCTCTTCTACTGTGGTTTTGCTGCAGTAACACAAATGTGAATAGGTAACTTGTGTTCTCTTCTGTGTTCTGACTAGAAGCTATGATACAGGGCAAGAACACAACGTTCTAGAATTTCAAGACAACATTACATCACAGAATCACAGGGGTTGGAAGGGACCTCCACAGATCATTGAGTCCAACCCCCCTGCCAAAGCAGGTTCCCTACATCAGGTTGCACAGGTGGGCGTCCAGGTGGGTCTTGAATATCTCCAGAGAAGGAGGCTCCACAACCTTCCTGGGCAGCCTGTTCCAGTGCTCCGTCAC
This sequence comes from Pavo muticus, assembly GCA_016647715.1. Classification (NCBI taxonomy): domain Eukaryota; kingdom Metazoa; phylum Chordata; class Aves; order Galliformes; family Phasianidae; genus Pavo; species Pavo muticus. The sequence goes on along the minus strand of JACDJE010000157.1, from coordinate 986,279 downwards.
CCTCACTGTAAAGAAGTTCTTGCACACATTGGTGCAGAACTTCCTATGCTCTAGTTTCTGGCCATTTCCCCTTGTCCTGTTTCCACACACCGCTGAAAAGAGTCTGGCCTTGCCACTTTGCCCTCCACACCTTAGGTATTTATAGACCTGGATCAGGTCCCCTCTCAGTCTTCTTTTCTCAAGGCTAAACAGACCCAGTTCACTTAGCCTTTCTTCACAGGGGAGATGCTCCAGGCTGTTCACCATCTTTGTGGCCCTCCGCTGCATTCTTTCCAAGAGGTCCCTGTCTTTTCTGTGCCAGGGAGCCCAGAACTGGACACAGTACTCCAGATGTGGCCTTACTAGGGCAGAGTAGAGGGCGAGGATCACCTCCCTCGACCTGCTGGCCACGCTCTTTTTAATGCACCCCAGAATGCCATTGGCCTTTTTGGCCACAAGGGCACACTGCTGGCTCATGGCCAACCTGTCGTCCACCAAACATCCATCCCACCCACTATATCTGTAGGGGAAGAAAGAGTGAGCAGGTCACTGGAGCACTCCATCAGGTTGGTCTGTGTGTTAGTAGTAGCATGTCAGTGTGTTTCTTGAGGAATTATTATATATATGCATGACAGATAAAACAACGTTTTACTGTGTTCTCATTAGTAGCCGAGCCATATAGATCGGATGTTTCAGATACGAGGTACTTGTTTATAAACTAGTCCTTGGTTGCAAGTATTTTGTGCTGCCTTTTAGTCTTAGAGTTTTTTATGTGATTCTTGTTGCGTGAATAAAATTCCTTATTTTATTGTTAACTTTTGTATCAGCAAAGTTTAGTTCTGCAGTAGCTTCAGGCAAATGACCTGAGCATGTATTTTTCTCACAGCATCAAGGTCAAGCAAGTTCTCTGGTTACAGTGCTAGATCCTTTTGATGCTGTTACCAATCTGTAAAGCACCCCAAGTCAAATGCCACAGCCAAGTGTGAAAATTCAGAAATGCCCAAACAAGTGTACTGTTGCCAGCCATGAGGAGATGAGAGATCCCCTTCCTCATTCTTTCTCACTCCCTCTTTTTCCTACATCATTTCTCACTACTAGTATCAGGGAGAGCAGAAATCAGAGGTGTAGATCAGTGTAGCCTATGAAGGTTGTCTTAATTGATGCCCAGAGCAGGTTCTAAAAGATGTGTGCAGTGAAGCAGATATGCCAGCCACTAATGCATTCATATTTTTGCAGGTGCTTTTGAATGCATGTGAAATGAGTGCAAGGTTGCTTCTATTAGGCCTACAAAAATAAATACAAGAAGCCAGATAGCATGTGTTCTGTTTATGGATGATGCAAGCTGTTTGCATCACAAAACACTGGTTTTGTCTCTTAGTCTCCTCTTTTTCCATTCAACTTGAAGTGCCTGCAAAGATGTGCTGGATTATTACTTCATAGTGCTAATTTAAAAACATGGCATCAGTCAAGACTTGAAAAGTGGTTAAGTACTGCTAGGATAGTGTTAGAAAATTGCTCAGGCAGCCTGGTATAGTGCTCTAGTACTACTACTACTACTGCCTTCTGGGACAAGTCCTTGTAGAGAGCTATAGCATCATGCCAAAAGTAATGCCTGAGCTTTGATTCAAAGAAACTCTGAAGTGCTATAATCAAGAGACTCATAACAAAAATGAAGTAGTTTGGATGAGCTGTCATCCAATTCCCAAAATTGTACTACTTACTTTCTTTATTCTTTATTTTGTGTTTTGTTTAGAGAGGTAGGTGTATCGAAGATCTTCCAGTCATTCTTAAAATGTAATTTTACTAATTGATTTTTCTGTGCAGAAGTCTTGCTTACTTTTAATGTGGAGCACACAAAGAATCAAGTCAGTTGAATTTCTGACTTAAAACTTTTAGTTTAATTTGTGAACTCTGAAGATGACAGCCTAGCTACAGTTTCAGTTGCTCCTGTGCAATAGATAGGTGCCTAGGATCAGGACAGGCCACTCTGCAGGAAGAGCTCCATTATTGCAAGGCAGCATGGGATTGGGTGGAGCCAGGACAAGGACTGAATTAGGATTGTTCCATACCACCTGATATCACAAGGAATACCACAAAGCTGTGGAGAGTCGACCAGGGACTAACTGTTGCTGGGGTATTGGCTAGGTGTTGGTCTGTTGATTGGTGGTAATTGCTTTATACACACATATGCAATCACTTTTTGTTTTTTCTTTTCTTTTTCTGTTTTAGTTAATAGTTTTTATCTTAACCCACAAGTTCTATTTTATTTCCAGTTCTTTCTCTCATTCCACTATGTTTGTGAGCAAATGGCTGTGTCTTCCTTAGTTGTATGTCTGGTTAAACCACAGCATCTGATATTCTGATGGAAAGTTTCTTCCTTATCACACTTTTCTGCCACTCCATCATGGCATCCCTCACATGGGTGCAGTCCTTCCCAGACTAATCTGGATCCAAGGTAGCTCTTTCCCACAGACCAGTTATTCAAGAACTTTTCCATGAAGGACTGCACAGCATGGTACAGATTCAGGAGTGGACTTCTTCAGCATGGGTTCTCCCCACGCTGCAGCTCCTGTGAAGTAGCCTGTGCCACTGTGGATGGAGTTCTCTCCACAAGCAGTGGTTCCCTCCAGGAGTCCATTCCTGCGTGGTCTCTCCACTGGCTTAGCCTCTTTCAGGCCAAATCCAGCACTGTGCTATGGGCTCCTCCATGGTTGCATGTGGAGATCTGCTCTGCATGGTGTCCATGGTCTGCAGGGGGACAGCCTGCTCCAATATGTGTTTCTCTTGGGTTGCAGGGAATTTCCACAATGACCTTGGTGCATGCAGAGCTATTTTTCACTTTGGTCTCACTCCTTTCTCATAACTGCTGCAGGAAGGTTCAATTCCAACTGCCATACTATTGACATCCAGCTCTGATGTTGTGGGCCAACATAATAAAATAGGAGGCAGCTACTTTTGGAGCAGCCCTCATTCTTACATAGGAGAGAGAAGGAAGAAACCACTATCCTTTGTAATGTTAATTCAGCACATAAATCATTTCGTTAATGTGATTTAAAGTATAGGCTGATGCTGTTCCCCTAATGAGCTTAATTCATTTCTATTTTTTGTACAATCTTAGTGCTATAAAATAATTTTATTCCTATTGGTCTTGCTCTCATAACTTATTATTGGACTTGCATTTGCTTCATTATGAATTGTTCCCATGGCTGTAAAGGTAAGATATTTCATTCACTTTGACTCCTGATTTTTTCTATTTTCTTTATTTCTTATTGTTGAAGTGTGTAACTTAACTGTGTTATGAAAATGCAATAGCATACTGTGTATGTTATTGTTTCATATGTATTTCATTTGTAGTCACTGTCAAATAACAATTGCATCATATCTCTTTCAATTACAGTAAGTTTTTCTTAACCTTTGGGAATTAAGAGGGCTGCTCCAGAAGTAGTGCCTTCTATTTCATTATGTTGGTGCACAATGTCAGAGGCAGATGTTGGTGGCAGTAGAGGTTGAACCTTCCCACCAGTATTTCATTACATGTTGTTGCTGTGCGGCAGATGGCAGCAGAGGGGCAATCTGACAGAGCGGCATCTGACATGGAAGTGCGTATGAAGCAAAGGTGTGCCATTGAATTCCTCCACATGGGGAAAAAATTGGGCCCACTGACATTCATCAGCACTTGCTGAATATTTATGGTGACCAAACAGTGGGTATGAGCACATTGAAGTGATGAGTGTTACATTTCAGCGGTGGTGATGGCAGTGTAAAAGACAAGCCACCTTCTGGATGGCTATACTAGTTCGTATGAGCACAGAATGTACTTTTCCTTAGCTGGTAAAAATGCGTAGGTAATGGTTATGACTATGCTGAAAAAGTGTTTTGTAGCTTAGAATTTTCTATATCAAATAGTGTTATTTGTAGCTCTTCAATGGAGAAAAATGAAGCATTACTTTCAAAGCAAAAGATTTTAACCATTCAATTGCAAATGTTGATAGAAACACTTGCATTGGTTTTAATTTATTTTACTTGTAGAATAGCTGATTTAACAGTTACAAATAAAGGAAACTGCTGTTTCCTTTTTTTTTGTCTCAGTGTGGTGAAACTACTACTGCTTTCAGCTTTACTAAAGAGAAAAATGAAATGTCTGATAGTTTAAGTTGCATTAGATACCTGATTCTTTTCACACAAATATTGGCTGAAACACTGTTGTTCGCACCAGTGGAAAAGGAGGGGAAGGCACCTTTGCGTAGAATTTTAGTTAAGTTAAACTGTCTCTTACAAATGTTTCAGAAACTATATCTGACAGCTTATAATCAGAATCAGTGTTTAGTGCACTGAGTATGGGTTAAAATTAATACAAACGTGTAAATGCAGTTTCTTAGGAATCAACTTCAACAAAAGTTAATCCTGATATTTGTTACACACTTACAACAAAAGAGTAAATAAACTAAAATAGTATTTGGTCAAATCATTTGAAAATTATCTATGTTTCATAATGTCTAATGTTCTGTTAGCAAAAAAAAAATTGCATGGTCTGCAACAAAGATGTAATTAGGAATTCAGTGAGCTTAATGATGCTTTTTCTATGTTCACATTCTGCATTCTGCTACTTCAGTTTTAAAACTGTGCAAAGATTTTTCATCTTTATATTATTGACTAACTTATATTAAGGATTATGGTTTTTCTTAGAATTTAAACATTATATATCTATCCTGAATGTTATAAAAGAGAAATTTTGGCTTTCTCCTTTCTGTTTTCAGATTTTATACGAAGTGTGTATATATTATTCTGAAGTTTCAGCTGGGACCATCATACCAGACAGTGAAGAAAATTAACTCTTTCCCAGTTGAAACCAGGATAATATATTTATATATGTGTGTTAGGATATATATTTTATGTGTTATGTTATATTTACACTAGTACACAATATTTCTGAACTTTCTTAGCAAAATCTAGGTTTCTTAATCAGAATATCAATACATCTACCATAGAAGGGCTTTGGATGGATGCATCTCATAACCAAACTCTGTATCTTGCGGTACAGAGCTGTTGACTACAACACTCTGGCTGAGACGTTCAAACCTATTCTTTATTCATCAATTAGTCCAACCTTCAAATCCATATCTCTCCAATTTAAAGATGAGTGTGATGCAGGACAATATCAAAAGCCTTCTGCAAGTCTATGTAGATGACATCAGTTGCCCTTTCACCAGATTAGTTAGTCACTGTCTCCTTTTGAAGTCACGTTGACTATCTCATGTGATGTCTTTGTCTCGCGTATCTTCCAGGAGGATCTGTTCCATGATTTTCCCAGACACAGAGGTGAGGCTTACCAGCCTGTAGTTCCCAGGTTTCCTTTTCTCTTTTCTTAAAAGTGGGAATGATGTTTCCTTTTTGCCAGTAACACGGGCTGATGGCTCGGACTTCTCAAAAATAGTGGAGAGTGGCTTAGCAATCACATTATCATAGAATCATAGAATCACAAGGTTGGAAATGACCTGCAAGATCATCTAGTCCAACTGTCCTCCCATTACCCTTGCTACCACAAGCTACTAAACTATATCTCGTAGCTCCTCATCCAGACGCCTCTTGAACACTGCCAGGGACAGCGACTCCACCTCCCTGGGCAGGCCATTCCAGTGCCTGGCCACTCTCTGAGAGAAAAAGTTTTTCTTTATGTCTAACCTGAACCTCCTCTGGTACAACTTGCAGCCATTTCCTCAGGTCTTAAGTAAAATTGAGTTAAATTCTGGTTTGGGTACATAAGCTCCAGGAATCACTATTGCTTGTGAGGATGGCATTAGTATAATTTGTTTTAAAATATTTGGGTAGTAGTTTCAAATTTAGCTGGGAAAAGCAGAGAAGTAAAGAATGTGAGCACTATCATTTTTTTACTTCTCTGAAAAAGGTATGATAGTAATGGTGTGAAATGAGTGAGAAAGGAGCTCATGGACAATATTATTGATGGACCACAGTCTACTTTTTCATCTATGAATCAATTAAAAGACAACATCAGGCCCTTTATCTAGTTGTCTCAGGTAGGTAAGGCCTTTAGGAGATACTTTGTTCCTTTTTTCAGTAACCTATCTCATGAAGATAACTTGAATAAGCACTGTCTCAAAGGACCCATTCTTTTCAAGGCATTTCATAAACTTCATAAAGAGGAAATAGTTCATGCTCTTTCACATATTCTTTGTTTGTCTTGCTGAAGCTAGTTTACAAATTAGCTTTCCAGTTAAGGTAAATAGGATGAAATGCACACCTAGTAAAGCCTAATAGCACTCCTGTGGCCATTCATTTGCTCATCTGGAATGCACATATTGGTTGTATTCCTTTGTTAGCAATGAAAGGTTACTTTTGCTTCTCTAATGCTATAGAAAGTTGTGTTTAAAATGAAAAGAATCTTGTTCTTCTTAAAGTTCCTGTTCTGTATACGTGCACTGATTTTTATTCTAGAGGGAATGTATAATCCAGAATTTATTCTATCCATTTTGTGGAAATGAGGGGTATTTTATTCAGATGGTATATGGACATGTAATACATGCAGGTGGAGAAGGTGAGGCTCACCTGCAGTGCACACAAGGATGTAAACAAAGTTAATTTTCTAAGGAATTGTGTTAGAAATTTCACTCTTCTGTATTCTGAATTTAATAGCTAGACACTTTCTCATTTCCTTGTTTTTTATTCTTAAGGTTGTTTATAATGTACATAATTTGAAGAATTCTGAGAAATCTTTTCCAGTTTCAGTGTCTGGATATAGAACTCCTCTTGGAGATATATACATATAAACTTCTAGGTTGGAAATTTAATAGAGCAGAGCAAGTGAAGGGAAAATGAAGGTGTGGGGAGGAAAGAAAAAATAAAAGAATGAGTCATGAGGGACCGTGTAAGTGAAAAGTTAATGATGGAATTATAGACTTTCAAAAACCGATGTGACACCATGCTGGAGAGCACACTGTATTCAGAAAATGAAAAGAGGAAAATTGATCTCAAGTCTAAGTGCAGTGTAACTGAAGACATAGTTATATAATGAACGAAATGTCACAGTAACTTCTAGCTCCTACTGTATAATGACAAATTAGTCAGTTTTCTGGCACTGTTACCACTATTACTTGACTCCAATAATCCAGATATGATTTAATTTGACTCCTGAATTCATTGCGAATGATTTTCAAGCAAATGTGAACTGTGAAGCAGAAATAACAAATGATGTGAGGGATTTGAGAAAGAAATGGAGAATTCTACCTTGTTTTGTTTTGAGGGAGGAAGAGAAATTAATAATAGGAACAGCTATTATTTTTAAGGATTTTGAGACCTCTGGGACTTAAATCTGAGTTTTAAGTCTCGTATCTTTCAAAATTCAGATAACATTTTTATATTATTACAATAATGAGGCTAAATATAGAATTGCATCTCTAGTGCATCCATTTTTATTTTAAGTAGCATTGGAATACTGTATGCTACTTAGTATCAGTATGTAAAAAGAGTGGAGAAAAGTAAATATATTATGTATAGTGCATGTGTATTTCTTCATTTTTTTTGCTTGGTCCCAGCACTTCTGTAGACTTTAAAGGGGTCAAATTAGGTTAAATACTAGCAGTGAGAAGCAGAAGAATTATAATGTACTCTCTAATGATTTTGTCTTCTTGGAGAATCTTATTTTTTTACATAAATACTGAACTGCTTTCATGGTGAAAAAAATCATCACCTTGTACAGTTTAAATGGGCATCATTTTGTGGTTCAAATTAATACCCAGAAGAGAATATTCCATTTTTGAGACCATATGCTTGCTGAGCAGTTACTAATTAACCAAAGTAGTGGTAATTGCATAAACAATAGGTATTTTACTGGATCCATTTCATCTGACATAAAGTACTATAATAAGGACTAAACTGTAGTGAAATATTTTGAAAATTGCAGTCTGTAATAGATCCTGTTGGTTCTTTTTGTTGCGGTGAGGAGTTAGCGATTCTTAATCCTGATTTAAGAAAAAAGTCATAATTTCTATAAAATGTAGGTGAAGTGTTTTTGATGCAGTATCATTTCAATGTTTTTTTTTTTCCTATACTGGATATGAAGGTTCTGAACATGAAGCTGCTCTCAGAACATTTTCAGAGTTGCTCTTTGTGTGAACAGAACTGTAACATCAAAATTAATATCAGTTCAACACATTGGCCTGTGCACGCTATAGTGGTGGTTGTGTTTCATGGCTACATGAGCTACTCTTTACTATCTAGCTTTGAATTCTGAATATTTTCACTCAGGCTGGTACTCCTGAATTTGAAAATAACAATAACAAATATTAAGAAATCTCAGGGAAAGCTACAGTTATTTTATTATTGTGATACTTTTTAATGAAAATTTTCATCTCTCAATTCACTGAATGGCAAGCTAAAAGCAATTATCTACTCATTATTACAGTAGTAGCTGGTACATCTATAGCTGCAAGGATGTCAGTGTTTCTATTATAATCCCTGTTATTCTAGGTCCTGAAAATCTGCACGTTATTGAAATTGGCACAATAGTTAGAAGATCAGAAACAACTTGTCTGAAAGTAAATCTCGGTTTCCAGCCACTTGCAAGTCATTTAACTGAGAAAGAAAAATAATTTTGAAATTTAAATACATATTGTGCAGGCTTTGCAGTTTGGAAGGACTTTGCTGAAAATAATGACATTTACCTTACACTCAAGTCTCCCTGTATTACTTAAAACATAATGACATGATTTGCTTTAGAATATATTCATCAGAAGATTATAACCATTACACAGGAGTTCCAGTAACACTCTGGATGATGTCAAGGGAGATTATATTTTAACTTGCAGTGTAGTAACTGCCTCTTCTGATTGCTGCTGGTAATGATACAAGTTCTTTACTGCATCCAGCCAACTCTCATTTGGAGAAGAAGAGGGTTGTTCTTTCCAGAAGAATGAGCTTCTGAATTTAGATACTGCTTCTTTAGATATCTCATGTTGGATATTAGGAAACACCTCTTCTCTGAAAGACTGGTGTGGTATTGGAACAGGCTGCTCAGGGAAATGGAGTCACCATCTCCAGTGGTGTTCAAGAAATACGTTATTGTAGCACTTAGGGGCATAGTTTAGTTAGCATGATGGTGATGGGTTAACATTTATATTGTACCGACCAAGCGTCGTATCTATATCCAGTTCCACCGAAGTGACTATATTTGTAACTTAGAAGTAAGCACACCTACCACATTCAAATGAGCTAAAAGCCTGCAAACCAGAGACAAGCCATTTAAGGCTGTGATATTTTGCAGTTACAGTATTATAGTACTTAATTAGTTTCTCCAAGTGGAGAAAAGCTGACAGTGCTATTTTTTTGCATGCCAAGGGGCATGGTTTACATGTTTTGGTTTTATTCCTGTTTTGTTTAAAATAATGGAGATATGAGCAGGCAGGTCTTAATCACATCACTCTCAAATCATAGGGAATTTCCGAGACAAAAATAGTGTATGTTTATTATTTGGAAACTTATGTCACTCTTCTTAATACATGAAGTTGCTATCTAAATAGATTAAGTAAGGAACAGTTTATCTGAATAGTTTGTCTGAAATTAAAATAAAATGAAAACTGGGGAGAAATAAAATTTGGCTGCAATGAGACAGAACAGTCCAGTCGTTATGAAAGAAATGCCTGGATTATGAGGTAAATATTCAGTCTGAGTTCCTCTGCTGCTGTCTTTTTCTCATGAATCATTTTCTAAGGTTTGTGAGATTTTTTTCTTGTCATTAAGGCTGAACAATTCTGTATTGTATGCAGATCTGTATATGTGAGACATAGTATGGATTGATTTTTTTTCAGGAGAATCTTTTATGTTAGGACCAAAAAGTTCATGTTTAGTAAGAACAAGTAAATATTTAGGGATTTGTACATTGTTTTTTGGTTGCATTAAATTGGCATAGGATGAAAATAGCATGACAGATTTGCTAAAAATGAAAGAGCAAAGCAAAATCTCATTTTTATATTTCTAGTGACATATTCCTTCTGCTTACAATCAATTTCAACACATATTTTTTGAACAATTGTAAGAAATCCTAGTAATCTTGCTTGTATTGTCTGTAGCATGTTAAGTCTTGCTGTAGCATGCAAGTAAGCAATGTTGGGATGTTGTATTTCATCTACTGTTGATTGGTAGCTGTGGTCACTCAGCTCCCTGCAGTTGTAACAAGTACTCCACAAAACAGCTGTCTTGTGTACACAAATTGACCATACCACATTGTTTTGATTACTGAGTTTGGCAGACAGCTGATGGAAGTTGCAGTGCTTTTTCAGCAAGTATTTAGGAATGCATGTTTGGAAGATTAATTTTAACTTTTTTGCTTCCCTGTTTTTGATTAAAAGCTTAAGAGATAACAGGGTTTTTTATTATGGTAGAAATGTTTTACAGAATAGTATTATATCATTCCTTATGATCTTGGTCAACTTACTGTGGCTACGCTTGTGGCATCTTATATTGCAAATTTAATGACAGATTGCAAATGGTCATCATTTGGCTCCTTCATGGACATTGTGGTCAAATGAAATAATTTGATAATTCTGTAATTCAGAATGCAGCACTGAAGCACATCAAGAGGATACATGATTGATAAATATGATTAATCTACTGATTGATTATTTAGCTCAAATGTATACTTATGTTTTCAGAACTTTAGTACAATTTTGCTGTCCTAATACTGTATAATAATCACTAGTTGCTCCCAAAGTATGAGAGACTTAAGTATGTTTTTGCTAATACCTTTGTGGGCCAATTTTCAAAGATAAAAATTGGATCTAGAGCTGGTATGTCTGTCATAATCAGAATTTAAAGTTACGCTGTTCTTCAGAATACTTTTATCCCTCTAATTACTGTTATGTACAGTATGTGTGTATATAACAACTTGGTCAAATGAAGAGCAAAACCAGTTTTTTCTCTCCTAATAGTGATCTATCAGATACTTCATTTTGCATTTTTATAAGACAAAGGCTTTGCAACTATTACAGAAAGAAAAAATTATCATTGTAGGTTACAAATAGACTAATTATAAACTGTCAAATCCAAATGTAATCCAAAGGCAATCATCCTTTAGTACCGGAGTAAACCACTTCACAGTTCCTCTCCAGAGATCAGATTATTATGTATTTAAATCTTCTTGATAAAAAAAAATGAAAGGGGGGAGAAGGTAATTTTGCAGTTATCCAAATATTGTTAATTAAATACAGAAGGGAAATAGTTTCTAGGACTTCATAAGCTAACAAGTGACAATAGATGTAGATGATTGAATATTGGAAGCAAGTACTTGAATAGTGAAACATCATCAAAAATATTTTGATGCAGATTTTGAGATGAGTATAATCATCTGGGAAAAACAAATATGAAACTACTGAATTACAAGATAGAAAAGATGAAAAAAATGTGAGCTGGGTGCTTATTTTCTCTAATTCGTGCAGCAGGAGAATATACAATATTTTTTTTAAAAACTGTCATACTGAATATGCAATTAATTTCAATATTCCTTTCCTAACTTGATTTTTAAGGACAAAATATATTAAACATAATGTGAATAAAACCAAACTGTGTGCTATTAAAATGTAAAAACCATAAACTTCTACTGAAGTTTTCAAGCAACTTTGTAGAGCCATAACAGATAATTGTCTATTAAGGATTTTCTTTTAGAATCCCTGCAGACACCTTCACCTTACCATGAAGAGAGGAATAGAAGAAACTTTGTTCTTTTGGTGACTGTCTCTGTGCTAAGTGCTCTTATATGAAACAAAACTATAGAACTAAACTATCCTTTTTTACTTTTTAATATTAATAACATATTCCATTTTAATGTGTTCTGCGACTATTTAAGTGGTAAAGCTCGTCTTGTAGGACTCCACAATTGTTGGGGCATATTTCCTTTTGACACTGAATCAAAACCAGCAACAGGATAAGAAAAGCACAAACTCTTACTGGATCTCATTGGTGAATGAAAGCATCTGTTTGATTGTTTTCTCCTGTTCTTGATGTACTTGTATGAGTTTCCTCCCATGTGGACTACCTGATATTTAAGAATGTATGGACAGATGCTAAACCTGTTTCTTCAGCTGTTACAACATTTTTTGTACTTATAAGGATGTGAGGGTTGTATGTGTCTGTTTTTCTTTTTCAGTTTTCTTGTTTCTTTTAAAACCCTAGAAATATGTTAAAGTACAGCTGAAATTTCTAGGTTTTATCTCCATTATAATTACAAGACTTGACATGATGCAAGTTAGGAGCTCAGCAGATAAAGTTAGAGGGTTGCTACTCTCTTATTAAAGATGCCCAAAGACGATGATAAAAGACAACAGTGCAGGTGGTGTAGTGAAGTGAGCATTACAGATATAAGAATAAAGCTAATCATCTAGCATGTGCTAACTGATAAAAATATGTGCCTCTTATATCATACATTTCCAGGAACACATACAATTCTAAACCTAATACTGAAGGCAACCGATTTGGACATTATCTTTAGTCTACTTACTTCAGTATCTTCATTTCTTTTCCAAAGGTTGAGCACTACTCTTTAAGCACTTGTATTATTTTAAATGAAAATGTAACATTGTTTGTTAGGTGATATTCTTGCCCATGTTATTTTTTTCTTTTACAACAAGGGTTCTTAGAAACTTGGCACAGAGAAAATGTTCACAAACAGTACAAATTAAAGTTTAGAAAATAACATAAAATCAGATTATCAGATTTTTCTTTAGAGACATGTTTACTAATACTCTATTTTTACAGTCCTTAAAGTAGGAAACACAGAATGAAAAAGTCAAACCTGTCTCATGTTAAAATACTACTTTAAAGTCAATTTTAAAGATAGAATTTCAGTTTACTGACATAAATAGAACAGATGTATTTCTTAGCATCTTGAATTTCTATTGGTATTGTAGAGTATCTGACCAAGAATGTGTAATGGTTACATTTTTATATTCATTCCAAGTACTGTGAAACTTGTGTAATTGTTCACTATTCATGCTATTGTTAGCAAAAATAAGTTTGTGGCTCCTTCATTGATCAACATACAAAACAACATACAAAAAATGTTGCTGTGTATTGTGAGATATACATAAGAAAAAGACACTTAAAATACCCAAACGGAACATGAAGTAATCAAAACTTGATGAATTATATTCTATGAATACTAAAAGTGAACTGTTTTATGAAAGCCTGTAAATGAGCTCTTTTTTGCTTAAGGTTTTTGTGAATAGTTATGCATAAAGATTTTTTTAAACTGAATTTAAATTTTTAATTTCTTTATTTTTAGTTCAGATAATGTTGTTTGCTCAGTATGTATGTTTTATCTGACTCATTTTCACAAAACCATTAAAATTATCTTTTAAGACTAAGGGAGATACTGTAATAACTACATGTTATCTGTCTTCTGTTAGTTATGATGAGTAGTACCACCTTTTGATTATATGGCAGATACAAAACATAATCATAGGGTTTTTAAGCCAAACAAAATGTTCTTAGTAAACATTTCAGAACTTTTTGTTCATTAGTATCAGTCGTAAGAACGAGGTGTGGCTTATAAAAGCATATTTTATTTCCAGTGAATTGTTGTATCTTTTATCAAGTTCCACAATGACCTTATCCAGGGGGGAAAAAAAGAAGCAATTTAGTTTTCATTGCCGAACTGAAAATCTTAAAAATAAAATAATAATTAAAGTAGCAGCATTAGACCTTTTCTAATGTTTATACTAAACTGGATGATGGGAAAACAAGTAATCACAGGCTTTTCGTAGCACAGACAAAATGTTTTGGAAGCAGATTCGAAAACACCCCTATAGCTTTCAGAATAGCCTTTTGATACATTTAAGGCAATTTACAAAGTAGCTATAAACCATTACTCCTTTTATACACAATTGATTCTTGGCCCTCATTTAACGCTTTTAATGTTTCATACCTGAAATAGAAATTCCATCGCATGTCAGCTTTAAGAGCTCTTTCTGCTATCCCTTCCTCAGATATATTCTCATTTTCAGTTGAAATATCAGAGCTTATTCTGCATTCGATGGCCTGCAGAAAAGGATTAGGACCACCATCACAAAAACATATTTCCCACTAAATCCTTCAAGGGAGATGTCTGTTGAATGAGTAGCAGAATGACATCACTAAAGAACTTAGAGGACTGAAAGAACAGTGTTTAAAGGGGCCTTTCAGCACCTTCAAGGGGAGCTACAGGAAAAAAGGGGACAGACTCTTTAGCAGGGTCTGTGATGACAGAACAAGGAGAAATGGTTTCAAAGTCAAAAAGAGTAGGTTTAGTCTAGATATAAGGAAGAAATTTCCAACAGTAAGGTTGGTGAGGCACTGGATCAGGTTGCCCCATGATGTTGTTGATGTCCTGTTCCTGGAGACTTTCAAGATGAGGCTGGATCAGGCCCTGGGCAACCTGATCTAGCTGCGGTGTCCCTGTTCATTGCAGGGGAGTTGGGCCAGATGGCCTTCAGAAGTCCTTTCCAACTCTAAGGATTCTGTGACTCTATGAAATAAGAACAGGTAAAGCAACTTATGAACAAAGCTGAATAGAAGTTTTATCTATCACTCCCATTTATTCTAGATGAAGCTCAAGATGTCTAAAGTGTATTCATACACAAATTTAAAAGGATGATCAGAAAGTCAGTTTGAATTATAATCTATAATCTTTTTAAATGTAGTATACTTGATAGAATATCCTGATCAAAAGTACAAATGAAATTATGACACTGGTGAAGGAAGCTAATGGAGTGGCAGGAGAACTTTTTAGTGTATATGTCTGTATTTCAGAGAACATTTAATAGTATTGCTAAGATGACCAGTTTAGATATCAATCATGCTACACTAAAGCTAATATTCCATACTGAAAAGGATCACACCCCATAGTACTTCAAAGTCACATTGAGCACAGGTGGTAAGAGGTAAGGAAAACATACTGAGAGAAAAAGACATTAACAAAATTGGAAAACAGTCAGACTGGTGATGTTTTAAAGCAAGGATCTGAGCATTTCCCATGTGACTATATCTCTAAAATAGTGAAAAAGATTCTAACAGCCACATTTCACTCACTAATCTATGTTGTGTATACAGAGACACAATCCTTTCTGAAGCCAAAGGAAAGAATAATAATATCTAAATGAATAATCCTAAACCAGGTTCTATGTTTTCACAGTCTAGAACGCTGTTGTATGTTGACAGTTCTAGTGCATCCCATCGTATTCACATGTTCAACATTCTCCTACAAGGAAAAAAAGATCAAATCATAACATTTAATAGCTGTTTCATTGGTTCCTAAATTTAGGCTGATTTGTTAATAAAAGAAAACAGTCTACTAATTGCTATTATTTGGAATACTTTTCCAAATGTTTGACTTGTAAGAGTTTATATGTACTACTGTTCTTAAACTTACAAATTCAAAGCTTTTTTAAATGAAGGGAAGAAGAGAAAAGGAAAAAAATAAACACCAACAACTTTGTATTTTGACTTACTATTCTTCTATTTCCTATTCTTGACTGTCATTTAGTGGGAGTTTGTATGACTAAAAATCGTACTGGGAAGAATTTTGGCAAAAATATTTTTTTAATTTCAGTGAATATCCCTCCAGAATATAGAGAATAGCATCTTATTTTCTCTAGACACATTTCAAGCTGATGTTTGGGAATTTTCAAGCCTACAATTTCCAGGATCCTCTCATTTTCCAGGATCGTTTAAGCAGCAAGGCATTCTGTTTTTTTTTTTTTTTTTTTTTTTTTTTGATGTATAAAAATGTTTGATGTTCTCTGAAAGCTGTTGCAAGGTTTCAGCATGCAACACTGACATCTATCACAGGCAATGTTGCAAGAGTCGCTGTTAAATGCTTAATAGCTTTGAAAGGGAGGCAATGGAAGAGGAGCAACTTTCCAGAAGTGTGCTTGCATTCATAATTCGAGCCCTTAAATCGTTGCATAACACGGATTCTTTTTGCTAAATGTCACCACCTGCTTTGTGCAGACTCTGTCACCCAGCCTCCTGGATGTCTGTGCCTGAGGCCAGTGATGGCATGGCACAGCTTGGATCTTTATAATGGGGTACCAGGGGACAGCATCCATGTGCTTGAGAGCACTGCTCTGCTGCTTGTGCTGACACCCTAGGCTCTCAGCTCCCTGAACACTGTGGCCCAGCCTGCATTTGCTGCTTCCCAACTTAAATCCTACTATAATATATGAAAGCTTTAAATATGCATCATCTTCTGATGCTTTAAAGTACTGCTGAACTACAAATATGGAGCTCGGTGCATGGCTAGGGAAAATAAAGATCATTAACATAATGATGTGAGTATGAATGTTCAGAGCATTGCAGAGACACGTACATCCAGTGCTTTTTCTCAAACCTCACTATGAAGCTAAAAAGTGAATTAAAAAAAAGTTTAAAAATCCTTGTCCAAAAATCAAATGAACTGATCTTAGCAAACATCCTAATCTCTTCTGCTCCTCAAACTTTTTTTCTGAAAGCAACATCCATGACTTCATCTATATCTATAAATGGTAAAGAGTTTGTTTTCTTTCTTCTTTGTCTGGATTGTTGTCTTGAGAGGTAATGGTCATAAAAAATCTTAACGCTTGTGTGGATAGAAAATTGTATCATTGCCCATTGGAAATCATCAAGCAGGCCAATCAAATGCTTATGAGAAAATTAGTCTTTTGCTAGTGTTTGTAAAGCAATAGAGACAGAAGGTGAAAGCAAGACATAATAAAACAAATGGACAGAAACACACCAAATGAAACCAACTAAATAAAATCTACATAGGAAATGGAAAAAAGATTTGATGGAATGGAAAAGTGAAGAGAATGACTCTGGACTTGTCTGTAAGCGTAGATAGCGATGCATATACAGGTGTTCTGTTATTCTGCTTACAGCTGCATGTCAACTGTACTATATGAAGTGCAATTATTCTGTGAGCAGAAGTCTACATATTACATGCACTGATTTTCAGGAGTCTTTAAGAAATGAAATGTGAAACTAGATTGAGTTTGTTAAAACAGATTTAAGTTTTTTGAGCGTACACAATGATAGGCATGACTAAAATAGCTTGTCCCATTTTTATGAAGCCTCCACAAAATCTATTTAATTTCCTCTTTGACTATATTTACATGCTGTCGTCTTTTGTATTAGACTGTGGTTTCTCGTATCTTTTCAGTCTTCCCTTCTAAAAATCAATTATGTGCTGCTTCTCAGACTCTTTTCCAATGCTTTCTTTTCAGTCTCCTGGTGACTTAACATGACTTTGTTGTAGCACCTCTACGTATATTAAAATTCACTCTTTATGGAATTACTTCCTGATTCACTTCTGTGAAGCAGAAATGTCCATCTGCCTTTAAAATTTTTGAATATCACCTTTGAGTTTCATGCTGGGCTCTGGAAAGCACCACTGGATGTGCATGAGGACACTTAAATGGACTGAGCTTGCCTATCCTAGATTAATTCTTAAGTGCTGCTCCGATGAAAATGTCTCTCAGATATTTTGTAGTCACATTGCACTACTAAAATTTTGCCTCTTCTGCAGGCTGAGAAACAGTCTTTATGAAGCTTAGGAGTTGTTCTGTTTCCTTCAGGTTTCTTGAAGACTATTAGCAAATGTTTTGTCGTCTTTCTTCTGGCAAGCCAAGTTTATTAGCCAAAAAATGATCCATTTTCAGTTCCTTTATACATACAATTTTATCTGTAAATTGTTCTGCTCTGTTGTTTGTTTACTTGTTTTTCATTTTTTGTAGCAATCATGACCCACTGAAGCATCTCAATTTTTTTTTGTTAAATCTAATTTTCCTATCTGAAGCATGAAATTCTGGAAGAAGAGTTTACTTACTATCAGTTGTCTTCTTTTCTATGCTCTGCAATTTGACATCTAAACCTTTGATATTTCTGTATCTTACCAAGTGTCTGAAATATGTTGGATGTAACTCGAGCTTAGCATGAATATGTCATGAAACTTCAATGATGAAAAATACTGCATAATTTTGTATCTTTGCCCAACAATATAAGGCTGTTAGACATTTGGTGATGTAAATTGTCTTTCTAGAGTAAGAGTAAGATCTAAGAGTAGATCTGTTTTTTGTCATGGGGCTGTAACACCCAATACATTATGCAGTGAATATCACCTGCTTGGAAAACATTGGTCTATATTCATTTTAGGAAACTTCAATTTCAGTTTTCTGTCATGTTGAAGGCATCAAATATTTGAATATTCCAAGCTGACCTTTTTTTCCTCTAGTTTCTCTTCCATTCTTTCTAACACTCTCTTCCATTTTCACATTAAACCTTCTTAAGATTTTTTGAAATTCATGGAATTCTGCTTTTCTTCACATCTTCTCAACAAGTGGTTGATGTGATAGTTTTCAAATAGTAATGTTAAAATATATCTCAGCAGATTTTTTAGTTTCCTTTTTATCTTTAAAAACTAACAGGAAAAAAAAAACCTGCTTTATAAACTGTTCACATGACTCTTTACAAAACCCTTTTGAATTTTTCTTGGGTGAATGAAATTACACATCATAGTGCATTTGAAAACTTGTGACTAAAACATATCTCATGGATAACGAAGATCTGTGCCTAGATCTAAAATCTAAATTATGTGCAATGAGCAAGTTACCAGCAGAAGATGGTAGATAAAAAAGGAAGTTGATTGTAATTAATATGCAAATTCAGATGTGGCTGCAATTAAACTTGCAAGCATGCATAACAGCCATACTTTATCTTTTCAAGAATGACAAATAATCACAAGTATTCAGTTGTGATATAACAGTATTTATTCTGCATGTCATTTAACTTCTGACTTATTGAAATTGTAGTAATAAAAGCCTATCTTAATAGGGCATGATATTTTCATAGGCATGGTGTTACTGCATTTAGGGAGCTTGTATGGGGACAGACTCTAGCAGGGACTGTTGTGATAGGACAAGGGGAAATGGTTTCGAGATAAGAGAGGGGAGATTTAGATCGGACATAAGGAAAAAGGTTTTTTTTGTGTTTTTTTTTTTTTTTTTTTTTAGATCGGACATAAGGAAAAAGGTTTTTTTTGTGTTTTTTTTTTTTTTTTTTTACTGTAAGGGTGGTGAGGCATTGGAACAGAGTGCCTGGGAATGAAGTGGTTGCCCCATCCTTGAAGACATTAGAGATCAGGTTGAATGGGGCTCTGAGCAACCGGATCTAGCTATAGATGTCCCTGTTCATTGCAGGGGAGTTGGACTGGATGACCTTTAAGAGTCTCTTCCAACTCAAGTGATTCTGTGATTGTGTGATTCTGTCTTGCAATTTACATAATACCTGTGAATTTACCAGGCACTGACTAGACACCAGAATTGCATTAGCTGCCCAGAAGCAGACTGGCATGCATAGATCACAGATAGATCAAATTCTTAAGAGAACTTCTGCTTGTCTTATGAAAACCAAGATGTGCCTTAAAAGAATATAATGTAAAAATAATTAAGTCTTACAATTAAATTCAAAGATGTCTTAAATGTACTACAACTAGCTACTCTTTCAAGATAGTTTTATTTTCAGAAATCTAACATTTAACCATACCCAAATGTTTATTAACTAATCTGAGCTATATTGGTCATGATAAAAAGGGGATTAGTTGTTAATGAATAATTTAAAAGTTTATTTCCACTGTGCTGGTACGTATATCTCTTCCTCTCACCTCTCTCTTTTTCTCTCTTTTTTAGTCATTCCAGTCATATTCCAGTCATCCTTCATTTATTTACTTTTAATTTTTTTAGAGAAATTTCACTTAACTAAAAATAGCCAGGACAATATAGATGAATTATTCCAGCTCTTCTGCATACTAATTTAAACTTGCTCTGTTGATGTGAAGCTGAATCGGAAATTTTACCTAATAGGTTTACTTTGATCCTCGTGGAATAAATAGTACAGAACATGATATATTACTATTTTTAAAAGAATTTAAAGGAAATATGGGTATACTCAGTGATTAAAAATTAGATGTAGAAAAAAAAACATAGATACAGCTGAATAGCATGCTAATACACAACTGAACTGTGATCTAATGTTCAATAAGAGTGCAACAGTTCTATTAGATGAAATAATACAAAGAGAAATGATCAAATACAGCATGGGAGCTGTGATATAATAGGACACTGCATTAAAAAATGAATCCTTGGATGTACACTGGATTCTGAAAAAGTATCTCCACAAAAGCTACTTGTAGTTATCCAGTGAATCCTGAAGACTATTTATTTGCTACCAAGATTAATATAAATTGACTGCTAGCTTAGAGCTTGTTTCTACCTGCTGGCCAAAAGTCACTCAAACAGAAAGGATTGTTCTTTTGTACATTTACTGAATTTCTGTGCAGTTTTTGCTGTGTGTATGAGGCTCTACATTTTACATAATGATTTGAACTACAGCTAAACATTTATTTTTAGGAATACTTCAACATTCTCCACTCTCACACCTCATACAACCACTGCCCCTATTCTACTAAGCAGCTTAAGGCAGATTTAATTACTGTAAATATGGTGCATTAGCAACTTATGTGAAATTATGAGTACATTTTATTGATGTTTTCAGAGATGTTCTATAACAGAAAAATACATAAGCATATTGGGACAATGAAATTGAGAAAATACAAGGGCTGATCTCAAAGTGATGCCTCCCATTTTATGTAGGTTGCTCTGAAAGTAATGCCTCCTATTTATTTCCGGGGAAACAACAGAAGATAGAGCAAAGTTAAATTATTTGACAGAGCAAATTCTCAGCTACAAAGCATTACTTCTCAACATCATCACCACCATTAGGTATGCATTTTTGTCAGTGATGAACAAGAGCCTGTATGCCACACTCGTAAAAATCTGCACCAGCAGAGGTGATGCACTATCCCTGTCACTGCTGCTGAAATGCACCACCCATCTCCTCACTGTGCTCACATCCACTGTTCAGTCTCCATAAATATTCAGCAAGCATCAATGAATGTCAACAGCTGCAATTTCTTCCACACGAGGGAATTCAAAGAGACACCTTTTTGTCACATGTTTTCATGTCAGATGCCTTTTTGTCAGACTGCCTCTGTGCTGCCATCTGTCTCGCAGCAGATTTTTTTATTCCACACAAAAATGTGTAGAATATTGGTGGGAAGGTTTGATCTCTACTACCATACCACTAACATCTATCACATCTATTTCACATAGTGAGCTGCCATAATAAAATAAGAGGCATTACTTTCAGAGCATCCCTCATAGTTGTGACAAAGCATGCCTTATGCTGAATCGAGGACTTCTGTCTATTATGCTGCCTTGCCAGTGAGGAGAGACTGGTGGTGCACAAGAAGTTGGAAAGGGACGCAGTCAGAATAGTTGGCCCAAACTAAATAAGGGCCAAAGGGATATCCCGTCCCATACGATGTCGTGCTAAATAATATAACTGGGGAAGTTGGCTGAGGAGGCTGCTGTTGCTTTGGGGCTGGGTGGGCATCAGTCTGCTGGTCTTAACTGAGTTGTGCATCACTTTTTTCTTGTTTGTTTGTTTGTTTTTATTGAACTGTTGTCAACCCAGCCCCCATGTTCTTGCACTTTTTCCTTCATCCCATCGAGAGTGAGTGAATGTTTGTGTGATGCTAAGCTACATTCCAGATTCACACCATTTTAAG
The DNA here is from genome assembly GCA_016647715.1 of Pavo muticus. Classification (NCBI taxonomy): domain Eukaryota; kingdom Metazoa; phylum Chordata; class Aves; order Galliformes; family Phasianidae; genus Pavo; species Pavo muticus. Next base: position 964,657 of record JACDJE010000157.1, on the reverse strand, counting down.
AAGATATGTGATGTTTTCGATTTTGTTTTCGATTTCTGATTTCTACAGTTGTCTTTGTGAAGTCTTGATCCCTCTCTAGAAGAAAGTTTCTTATTTACCGGTTTTTGAAGCAACACATACTTAGTAAAGGCCAATACCAGCATGTATATAAAAACACTTCTGTGTGTACATATGCTTCTTCATCACACATGCAGTGAGATTTTTTCTAGTGGTAGTTCATATATTCCTGTTTTGGAGCTGTATTAGAAGGAAAAAGACTGTGGATGTTAAAGATTGTAGTAAAACCACAAGGAGCTATAGGCGTGATGTATAAACGGCAACTAAAGAACTTGGCTGACATTTTACCATAATTGATATGACTCTGAGATTGAAAGTGGGGAAAAAATGCTAGCAAGAGATATCATACATTAAATTGGTTTTATTTACCTTAATCTGGTAAATATTATTCCAATACTTACGTCTGGTGAATGCCAGTTAACAACATTAATTGGCTACCTGTACACTCTAGTAGCTGGGCTACCAAGAGTTTCTGTATTTTTTTCTTTATATTTTTAATATAAGCAAATGAAATCTGCTTGGATTTCTGTGGATTACCAGGAAACTGAAGTTATTTGTTGAAAATGGTATTTGGTTATACTAGTAGAAGGATTAGATTCTGTATGCTTAATATTTACAAGGTTTTAATAGTAATTTACTCAGCAGGGATGTGATAAAGGGATCTGGTTGTTTAGAATTTTGATAATTATGAATTACATAGCAATTTGTTTATGGATTAATTTTAATAGAAATTCTTTGTGTTCTTTCATGTGTAAGACTTGACTTCTGTGAGCCACCTGCTAGAAAGCTTTGGATATTTCTAGGGCTTCAATCAAGTGCTGACACTTCATATAAGGGTTCCAAACTTCTGAGACTTGTGCTCATAATATTAAGTACATATTAAATACATTATATTTTCAAAATGTAATTACTTTTGTTGTTGTTGTTGTCCTAATCTTTTGGCTAAGAGAAAAATTGTCTACGTACAGCATTCCTGAGTTTAGAAGGTAAAGAACTGAAAATGAAACTTTTTACTTTCATACCTTTTATGTGCACAGAAAGAGGAACTGAAGGGTGCATATTTGGATATGCAAAAATCTTCTAATATTTTGAGCTATGACACAGTATAGCATAGAAGTGTCTCCTTTCTGTGGCTGTTCCCACATACCCACTGAGGTTCAAACTCTGTAATCTTTGTCTTGATCTCATTTTTAAAAGAGATTCCTCAGACTAACTCAGGTAGTGAGAAGTCTTCTCTGATTCACGTTAAACACATAATAAGTATCTGAAAGACTCATCAACTTTCCACTCAATTAATGCAACTATTTGCTAATCATTAATTCAGGAAATATCTTTCCTCAGACTTGAATCACAGTCCAATGTCTGTATCAGCTGTTTCAGTTATCTGTTAAACAGATGCTATTAAAAGGAGTGCAGAATTTGTGAAGGCATATAAAAACTTGCTTCTGTTATAGTGAGATATACGTCTCTAGAAGGTGTGCTTTGGTGTTTTTTAATAAACTGCCAGTGTGGATGCCACTCTTACAGAGAGAAGCGGCCAGCAGAAGGAAGTGACTCTTGCTTTATCTAGTAAATTGGATACTAGATCAAATATCACAACAAGGAATTTATTGTATTTCACGTATGCAACCCTGATTATCACAAGTAGTTTTAGAATCCTTGTTGGATGTTCCAGTGTCTCAGAGACAAATGGATAATGCTAAAACTTGCATATGTATTTAAAAATTTTAAATAATAGAAATTTAAACCATAAATCTAAACTAATCTGTCACATTGGCCAAAGTGGGAGAATATATTCTGAATTAAAACCTGCATTGTTCGAGTATAAACTTTTTTAGCACTGTGAATTCTCATTGCATCTAAGATAGTGAAGACAAGCCAAGAAATACTTCTGTCTCAGGCATGTCAAGGGCTATTGCTCATTAGCCACCTGTGCCTGGAATTATCTTTCAGAATAAAGGGGTAGTTTCTTTGGAGCTGTAGCCACATCTACCATGTGTTTGTCTGTCTGTGATTATCTTTACTTTATTCTCTGCAAGTCTTTATCTATAGCTGCTTTTCAGCAGGGTCCTTAATTTGAATGACTATTAAGGATTTGATCGTTACATGGTGAATCTTTGCATCTTAGATGTGAAGGTTTTTTAAAAAGTGCTCTCAATTTCAACAGGTAGTCTGCTGCAGAATGACGTCTATAAAAAGAATGCTTCAGTTCTCCAGCTATATTACACTAGGTTCAATACATTTTTGACGCTAGAGGTGCCTTTAAAAATCAACAGTTTTGATCTTTTAGAAAAGTGGGTGAGGTGGATAAGGGATAAATTCAAAAAGAACATCTCCAAAAGAGACATCAAAGGAATTATCCTTTTTCTTTAGCAGAATGACCATGCATCACAAGTATACACAAACACACCATGCTTCAGAGAAATATGTCAATTTTTGCTGCTACTCATTGATTTTTTTTTTTAATTGTGGTTCCTTCTGAAGTAACTCCTGAAATAAAGTACATCCTCTGAAGAAGTAGTTCAACCATTTATTATGAATAACATTCATTTTAGCTAGCACATATTTGATTAGCTAGCTATTCTGAATCTCATTTGCTTTTGTATTTGCCATTTATAAACGCTCGTTGAATAGATTTGCCAAATAACTTTCTGTCCACACGTTACATAAACCTCATTCTGATTGTTTTTTTCCTACTGCTGGAAAGCTTAATACCACTCTGCAGTTGTCTAGTTCTGCTCTAAGTTGAGATAATGAATGCATTTCAATTTGCAAATTCCAGAGTATAATCCTTCATAACTGGGTTCCTGGCTCTCACCTGACAGCTTCTCCTCAATTTGCAGACTTTTAGATGTTTGAATGAAATTCTAAGTTGTCATGGCACCAAGCATGGTGGAATTCAAGAAGCGTATGGACAGTGCTTTCAGAAATGATACGAGGTTTGGGTGGTTCTTTGTGGAGCCAGGAGATGAATTTGATGATTCTGTTGAGTCCCTTTCAGCTCAAGACATTCTATGATTTTATGATGAATAACAATATTAGATAATTGCAGTAAATACATGTGCACTTAGAATTTTTTAGCTAATATTGACTGCTATGAATCCCAGAATCACAGTGGCTCAGTTAGGGGCCAGGGCAGGATCACCTCCCTCGCCCTGGTGGCCACACTTCTTTTGATGCAGCCCAGGATATGGTTGGCTTTCTGGTCTGTGAGGACACATTGCTGGCTCATGTCCAGCTTCCCATCCACCTCTCAGGTCTTTTTTTGGCAGGGCTGCACTCAGTCCATTCACCACCCTCTACATGCATACAGGTATAAATTACCTGTATACATATTTCCAAACCTCTCTGCTGTAGTAAAGTAGTATAAAATTGCCTACTATAAATGAGAATTGAGCTCACTATTTTGTTCACTTATGTCTGTCTGGCCTTGGGTTTTGGTGACTTTTTTCCTTAATTATAAAAATTTTCTTGCTAATGTAAATTTTCTTATAATGTTTATAAATTTGGTTTAAAAATTGAAAAATATCACTAGGCAGTATAACATTTAGCTTTAGCACTAAAGGGATCAAAAGTCAATACTTCAAAACTATAATGTTAATTACTGCTATATATTGGGCCAAAACCTCATATTTTCCTTTCATGTTAATGGAACTACAAAACAGACTCAACTGGTTCGAACAGCCAGGCTTTGATTCCCTTTACAGGCAGGTTCCCTCAGGTTACAGAGCTGGCAAATCTTGTTCTGCATCACATCTGCTCTGCAGTGCCTAACTATCAGAGAGCTCTTGTTCTGGCTGCCAGATTAGTCCCTTTGGGTTAGCTGCTGCAGAAAACAAAGTAGAACTTTAAGTTATGAAAAGGCATGCTTTGGCTCTACTAGTTGAGAGTTATAAGAATGGTTGACAGCTGACATATTCCACCTCCCTCATGTTGATCTCTCATGCAAGTAGGTTCCCATTAAACCTGAGCCGCTTCCCCTAAAGAATCATTGCTTTCATGGAGCTGTTAATATATAGCCTAGAAAAAAGTATCCCCAAAGGTATGTGATAAAGGGTGGAATTTGACACATTTTATGTGGTAATATTGTAATATTAGATATTTCTTGCCTGAAGTTATAGAATTACTGTAGGCTCATAAATTACCCTTTAAGTCAGGAACATAACTGTTGTATGATTTCTCTTCAATAGTTGGGACTGAAAATTATTTTTAAAAATGAATTGCGTTTACCCATAGTTATGCAAACAGATTGATTTTTTGATGATGGTTGAAATAAACCCACCTCAGTAACAGCAGAAAAGTTGTGTACTGCTGTAACAGGAAGTGCTTTATGTAAGCAAGAATAATGAAATATTTGAAGAATTGCATGTGATCTGGGAAAAAAAAAATATTTTCTTTATCTCAATTAAAACAAGATATATGAGAAAGAAGCATGTCAGATCATCAGAGACACTTTGTAGGGGAGAAGTAGTTCAGCAATTCAGAACAATATTATACAAAGAACATGTTTTGCTGCTTGTCCACAGACTTCTATTTTTTTTTTAATTTATATTTTAAAGTCAATAAACATTTATCATGGGAAAGAGAGGCAGTTTGCATGAATCTATCTTTGACCACCCCTGTACAGACACATAAAGTACACAAAGGATTCATGTAATGCTTCTGTATAGTAGGCAGTGCTCATCAACCTCTTCCTTCCCTTCTTAATCTTTCTATTAAAACAATCTTTCTTATCACCCTAAGACTTCTCTCTTTTTACTTGCAACAAATCCCTTTATAATTACTCAGCTTGGCTTGGTACCCCTTAAAAATTGCCTGTCTCTATGGACTGTGCTTCAAGAATGGAATGCACACAAATGCTATAAACTAGGAGATTATTCCAAAGAAGGAGGAAAAAAAAGTTTCACATTCTTCTGTGTATCCACAGCCAAGACATGGATTACTGGTGCATGATATCTATAGATCTAATCACTTCGACTTTCTGATTGTTTAAAATGAATGGATGGTATATTGAAGCCCTTTCAGAGAATCTAAATTTCAAATTAAGATTGAAGACCATTGTTTTGACTTTGGTTATAATGACCCACAAGGATTTATGTATTTATATATTCACACAAATCTCCCAAGATTTGGTAGTTTACTGCAACTAATGACCACTCAGACCACAAGTTGTCTTCAAGGGCTCTTTATGTATCTGAACTTGTTAAAGGAAATTAAGTTCTCTGCCTTCTTTAAACCTCTTCTCTTTATTATATCTACAAATAAAAATAATTTAAAAGTCAATTAACAAGAGCTGGTTATTCTTTACTTCACTGTTTCGTCTTGTGTATCTTCTGTTCCAGACTTTTTTTTTTGTACTAAAAAGGCATATACATAGTGCAGTCGCACTTGTTCTTCAGCTGATGATCTAGAAACAGACAAGAAATATTAATTATGGTAGAGCATCTCAAAACATATACATGTTCACTCAACTGAAAGTTTACTTGTCTACCTAATTATGAAGAGAAAAATTATTTTCCAGATCACATGAACAATACTGGATTAATTCAGCTATGCATTTATTGGAAGCCTGGACATTCAGTTCAATACAATGTCACTTTCACTTAAAGGGGAAATTTGAATCCTGCTCCTTGTTATTAGAGACAAACTGTCCTTCTCTCTTGGCTCACTAACTGATGTAGAGATATCTTGAATACAAAGTGTGGTTGCATTCTTAATTCAAATTATCAGTGATGTGGTGGAGTATATGCATATCCAGCATTTGTCTCACTTCAGAAGAGCAAGACAAAAAAGATGAATTCAGTTAATGCGTGAAGTACACGAAATAATAGTTTCTGGAATTCTGAGCTTATCATGTTTAAGATATCAAGAGGCTGGCTGATTGTTGCAAAAAACCATAGGTGCTGAATTTATTAGTGGTAGGATATTGACCTTCATTCTGCACAGAGATTATGCAATGAATTTTACTTGGAGAAATACACCTCTTTCCCTTCGGAGCACAAAGACGCTTCTTGAATTAGATGAACAGATTACTAGAGAGAGTTTTTCTGAACATACCTGTTTGAAGAATAGATCTTTAATGCATAACTCTCTTGAATGCCTAGAGGTGCTCTGTGAATTCATGACTTGAGCCAGCAGTTCTATGCTAGAGGTCATGACATGTGGAGCCATTCTGGTTACAGATTGGATTTCTTGCCTAGCACATACTTATTTATTCATAACAGCATTTAAATCAGTATATTCATAGAAATAGAAACCATGTTACAAAAGTGGTTCCATAGCAAAAAAAAAGTCTGCAAACTATTAGTAGAAACTTCTTCCAACAGTTGCAAATATTCGACTATACAAGTAGACAGAGAGAAATCTAAAAAAACTCATAGGTGAACTAACTAAGCTCTGAAGTACTGAATAAATGTAAAACTGAGGCATCAATGAAAGGTTTGTGGAACTGATGATATTTATGCACGTCTTTCTCATTTACTTTTTACTGGCTTAAGTTGTTTAACATTTTTTCCTCCTTGTTTATGCTGTCAAATTAGACTGCAAATCTTTTCAGCAGGATTTTTTTTTTCTTTCATAAGTCACTGGCATGTGCACAAAATAGTCAGTACTACTGATATCAGCATTATTACTGCTAATAGCAGTGTCCATATCTATTTACCAATGTTAACTCCAGTAAGTGCAAAACAAGACGTTGATAGAATCTGCAGGCATGCATTAGAATTGTTGACTTATTTATGGCTGACTAACATTTGAGCTACACTCAGCTCCTTGGAATTATGGTGTTTTTATTTTTCTTCCATAAGAATTTTGCTTTGCTTTGGCAGATCATGAGCAAGGATCAAACTTGATACAGGTTAGTGGGAGCACAGGAGAGCTCAATGCATTGAGCTTCAAGACTTCTACATTGGACTCTGTTCTGTTTTTGAAGCTTGTACTACAGAATTGCACAGTGAACCTCCAATATTCCAAATTAAAAAAAAGCTAATATTTCTGAAACTTTGTTGTATTTAAGTTCTACTCTTTATTTGAGAAGAAGGCTTTATATATATATATATGTACATATATATCATCAGATATGAATATATAAATATAAATATAAATATAAATATTCATATCTGAGGATATATATGTACACATATATATATTTATATGCATATATAAATATAAATACTGGTCTGTGATAATCAACGGCATATTTATACCTTTGTGGTACTTTGAAGTAGATCTTTTGCAAGTATAACTTAACCATTTTCTTGTTTGCCTCTGACAAATTGCTGGCAAAGTCAGGAAAACTCATATAATGAAACATAAAAATAGCCTAAGTTTTAGACAGCAAATAATATCAGAATATTATCGTCTCTTCTGTAATTGCCTTTTAATTATTTACAGATAATTTCTGTGGAGATGGATTCATCAGGCAGTACTGATGTCTACATTCAGAGTAGTTACTTTCTGTCAATGTACAGTTAGTCAAGAGAAACAGGCACATTTAAGTAAAATACATATATGAATATGAATATATGAAATTCAGGAGAACTGTGTCCCAGTTGTTTTTTTTTTCCTCGTAGAAAGGACTACACAGAAGATGTTTTCTTCATCAACATGTTGTTTGATATATCTCACTTCAGGTGTCTTAAAAATTGTTGCTCTGTATTAGTAAGTAGATAATTCAGGAAATTAGATGAGATCCTCACCTCGGCATTTGAAAAGGGACAGAACATCATAAAACATCATATAGTATGTCAGATAAGCTTGGGTATAAATGCATATCAAAATTTATTATCCCAATTTTTTTTCCTTTCTCATCAAGAATAAGTCTTTGTCATATACTTGTTGCAGATCTTAGCCTTCCCATACCTGAAGCATAAACTGTCTCACCAGTATGTACATGTGCATCTCACCTAAACTAATGGCAGTGATGCAGTTTTGTAGGTTCATTTCCAAATAATTTTATTGACATCTTTCAAGAGATTTGATATATAGATAAATTGAGTGTAATGCTGTTTTACTGGTATGGAGGGAAAGTTGACAGATTCCCTGACCCTACCTTGTTTTTAAGGAAGTAGGAAGCTAGCTCTGACAAAGTTCTGAATTTAATCTCCTTCTTGAAGCAAGACAATGTAACCAAGGCAATATAACTATTGCAGAACATTTAAGATACAGTAATCAAGAACACTACCTGCTGAGGAATTACCACAAAATGCAGGGAAAGTGTCGAGGGTTTAACAGGCTGATTCAAACCGGTTCCGTGACTAGCGGGGTGGAGGGATTTCGCAAATCCGTTCCTCTGGAAAAAGGAAACAGGGGACCCTGAGTAATTAAAAACAGCAGTAATGATTTGAGGAGAAACAAACTAATTTACTAAATATAGTATGGGAATGCAAGATAACCCACTATAATACAATATAATTAGAATTGAAGCTAATAAATCAAATATGATGCAAGAGAGTATCTGAAAGCTGTAGGCCTTATGCTAGTGCTGAGGCGATGCGTGCAGTCGGGATGAGCAGCAGTGAGGAGAGGCTGACGATCAAAAAGAGGGATGTCAGATGACCTACCAAGGCCTTATATCTGTTGCCCCTGAGCAGAAATGATAACAGCACAGTGAACAGTCTTCTGGGGAATGTAGTTCTTCTCTTCTGGGAGAGATGCCTTGTCCTTATGGGGGACTTCAACTTCCCTGACATATGCTGGGAATACAACGCAGCGCAGAAGAAGCAGTCTAGGAGGTTTCTGGAGTGTATGGAGGATAACTTTCTGATGCAGCTGGTGAGAGAGCCTACGAGAGGAGCTGCCCCGCTAGACCTGCTGTTCACAAACAGAGAAGGTCTGGTGGAAGATGTGGAGGTCGGGGGCTGTCTTGGACAGAGTGACCATGAGATGGTAGAGTTCTCGATTCTTGGTGGAGCCAGGAGGAAGAACAGCAAAACTGCTACCTTGGACTTCCGGAGGGCGGACTTTGAATTGTTTAGAAGACTAGTAGGGGGAGTCCCCTGGGATTCAGTCTTAGAGGGTAAAGGGGTCCAAGACAACTGGTTGCTCTTCAAGAAGGTAGTCTTACAGGCGCAGGAGCAGGCTGTCCCCCTGAGCTGCAAAATGAGCCGGCGGGGAAGGAGACCGGCGTGGATGAATAGGGAACTATTCTTGAGGCTCCGGGAGAAAAAGAGAATCTACATCCTGTGGAAGAAGGGACGGGCAACTCAGAAAGAGTACAGAGAAGTTGTTAAGATGTGCAGGGAGAAAATCAGAAAGGCGAAAGCCCAGCTCGAACTCAACCTGGCCGCTGGGATAAAAAGAAACAAGAAACCCTTTTACAAATATATCAACAGTAAGAGGAGGACTAAGGAGAATCTCCATTCTTTACTGGATGAGGCTGGGAATATGACTACTGGGGATAAGGAAAAGGCAGAGGTCCTGAATGCCTTCTTTACGTCTGTCTTTAAAGGTCAGACCAGTTATCCTCAGGGTACTCCACTTTTTGACCTGGTAGTCTCGGCTGGGGAGCAGACTAAACCACCCACGATTCAGGAGGAAACAGTCAGAGACCTGCTACTCCAACTGGACTGTCACAAGTCCATGGGGCCGGATGAGATTCACCCGAGAGTGCTGAGGGAACTGGCGGAGGTGATAGCCGAGCCGCTTTCCATCATCTATCAGCGCTCCTTGTTGACTGGTGAAGTACCGGAAGACTGGAGGCTTGCCAATGTGACTCCCATCTACAAGAAGGGCTGTAAGGAGGACCCGGGGAACTACAGGCCTGTTAGCCTGACCTCGGTGCCAGGGAAGGTTATGGAACAGATTGTCTTGAGGGAGATCACGCGGCAAGTGCGGGACAACCGGGGGATCAGGCCTAGCCAGCATGGGTTCACGAAGGGCAGGTCCTGCTTGACCAACCTGATCTCCTTCTATGATCTAGTGACCCGCCTGGTGGATGAGGGAAAGGCTGTTGATGTAGTCTACCTAGACTTCAGCAAAGCCTTTGACACTGTCTCCCACACTATTCTCCTGCAGAAGCTGGCAGTCCGTGGCTTGGACAGGTACACTCTTGGCTGGGTAAGGAACTGGCTGGAGGGCCGGGCCCAGAGAGTGGTGGTCAATGGAGCTAAATCCAGCTGGCGACCGGTCACGAGTGGTGTTCCCCAGGGGTCGGTGCTGGGGCCTGTCCTCTTCAATATCTTTATTGATGACCTGGATGAGGGCATTGAGTGCACCCTCAGTAAGTTTGCAGATGACACCAAGTTGGCTGGAAGTGTCGATCTGCCTGGGGGTAGCGAGGCCCTACAGAGGGATCTGGACAGGCTGGATAGCTGGGCTGAAGCCAATGGGATGAGGTTTAATAAGACCAAATGTCGGGTCCTACACTTTGGCCACAGCAACCCCAAGCAACGCTACAGGCTTGGGGCGGAGTGGCTAGAAGACTGTGTAGAGGAAATGGACCTGGGGGTGTTGGTTGACGCTCGGCTGAACATGAGCCAGCAGTGTGCCTGGGTGGCCAAGAAGGCCAATGGCATCCTGGCTTGTATCAGAAGTAGTGTGACCAGCAGGAGCAGGGAAGTAATTGTCCCCCTGTACTCAGCTCTGGTGAGGCCGCACCTTGAGTACTGTGTCCAGTTCTGGGCCCCTCACTGCAAGAAAGACATTGAGGCCCTGGAACGTGTTCAAAGAAGGGCAACAAAGCTGGTGAGGGGTCTGGAGCACAGGCCTTATGAGGAGCGGCTGAGGGAGCTGGGATTGTTCAGTCTGGAGAAGAGGAGGCTCAGGGGAGACCTTATTGCTCTCTATAACTACCTGAAGGGAGGTTGTAGTGAGCTGGGGGTCGGCCTCTTCTCTCGTGTAACTGGTGATAGGACTAGAGGGAATGGTTTCAAGCTGTGCCAGGGAAGATTCAGGCTGGATATTAGGAAATACTACTTCTCTGAAAGAGTGGTCAGGCACTGGAATGGGCTGCCCAGGGAGGTGGTGGAGTCACCAACCCTGGAGGTGTTCAAGGAACGTTTGGATGTTATGTTGAGGGATATGGTTTAGCGAGAACCATTGGTGATAGGTGGATGGTTGGACTGGATGATCTTATAGGTCTTTTCCAACCTTAGTGATTCTGTGATTCATACATTACATTAACTGGAGCATTAACACTAACTCCCAGTGCACTACATGATGTTATGATGTGGAATACCAATAACCAAAAATCATAAAACCATGACAGAAAGACAAATTTGGAGCTAAAGCTACAGTATATAGTACTGCAAAGGTTTTCATAGCACTTACTGAAGGGCTAAAACTAGTTTTAGTAATGCAAAACTGTCCCCTCTACTGTATAAATTATGCCAAGTTACTGTTTGGAAAGGGCAAGGTGAACCACATGCCCTTTTCCTCTAAAGTATGAATTTTGTGGAAAGTGATTGAGAAGTGCAATACAGGTTCTCACCAGCAGTCTTATGAAATTTTCAGATATCTAAAAGTCATGCAAATATTGGAAAAAAAAAAAATTACATCAGTAATTTCAAGAATTTTTGACTATTTCAAGTGATACAAGAAGTATTTTAAACGGATTTCTTTGCTAGGAAAGTGAACTTAACTGATTAATATCCGTGTGTGTACGTACGATAATTTACTTCTTTTCTGCAGATTTATTTATTTATTTATTTATTTTTAATTTTTCTTGTTCTCAGATGTGGGAGAAAATTTTCAGTTATTAATCAAGGATCAAATTTTGCCAACTGAATAATCTTGTTATCTGAAGCATAACTCACTTCTGTCTAAAATAACAGTCCAAGTATGATTGTATGTTAAACTGAAACATATTGAGAGATAGCCAAGTGACTGTCAAGAAGAATCAAACAAAAATTTCCCTCTTACAGTCACATTTAATGTATTTCATTTTCTCTTCTTTTACATTAAAGGATACATAATTTAAATTTGAGTTATTATTTTAAAAAGACATTTGACTGAAAATTCTGAAAAACAATTGATCAGCTTAAGACAATTCAGTGGGAGAAAAGCAAATGTATACAAAGTTTTTTTCTTCTCACAGTTCTGTACCTGTCAGAGTGGTTTAATATATTTATATATAAACTTTTTCATCTGTTCCTGCATTCACTTCTTACACCTCAGGGAGTATTCTCTATTTTATTCAAAATGCAGTAGATATACTAACATCAGTGATAAGCATCCTTTTTCTTGGCTGATTATCAGCATTTGCAGATCTATTTTAAGCGTTTGATTTCTTTTACATTTTTAATTGCGAGAAGGACCTGGGATCATGTGTGACTAAAGTATTTTCATTAGATACTTTAGTTCTGTTAAATGTTTATTCCTTTTATACATTCACTTTGTGACTTCCTCAAAACAGTAGTGTAAGAAAGTCACAGCTTCTTGAAATCTGTTTGGTGACTCACATGAAATAGATCTGTCATGTTTTTCTACCTATATGGGTAGGTATAGATTGTAGTCAGAACAAAATTAACATAGCATTTTGCCCCAGTTGTTACTTCTAGTGATGGAGTGCATGTCCATAACATGTAAAAGAGATCAAGGCAAACAGTCCTGAGTAAAGTTCAGAGTAATTTTTGGTTTACATAACGCACTTCAAAGTTGTGTGCAAGCCTTATGAAAGAATCAAGAAAATACAGATCACTATGCTAGCTACAAATCCATCCCTCTGAAAGCCTATTTAGATGAGGTGAAGTGCTGTGCTGATACACACGTGCATCTTCTTTCCATTTTCCTTATATAGAATCCTTTTAGGTATAAGGAAAAAATATTTTACAGTGGAGGTGCTGAGGAACTGGAACAGGCTACCTAGTCATGTGGTTGGACATGGAGTCCTGGAGACTTTCAAGGCGAGGCTGGATAAGGCCCTGATCTAGCTGTGGTGTCCCCGTTCATTGCAGGGGAGTTGGACTAGATGGCCCTCAGAGGTTCCTTCTAACTCTAAGGATTCTATGATTCTATGATTTTCAGACTTACATTAACCACACCTGGATCTTCAGTGAAGACCTGGAGTAAGCCATTTAGAGGTTTATGTTGTTTGTGTGATGGATTCCATGAGAGATATGAATGCTAGAAGAGTTGAAATCATCCTTGTCTTCTATAGCTTGTCCATGTAAAAGTGGAGAGGGCTATGGTTTTTGAAGTTGTACACATTTTAAAGTAGAAATATTTAAAAATAGGTGATATATATATTTCACTCTGACACATAATTTGTTTTCCCAAAGATTTTTTACCAAAGAGGGGTTTCAGCATTTTAATGTAAAATTTCTTGATGTACTTTTTGTTATTTAAAAGGAAGAGGCTGCCGAGAACATCACAAGAATTGTAAATTATTGTTTATGTCAGAACATAGATACCACTGTCAAATCTCTTTACAAACATCAGTGTTATTTTTAGAAATGGAAAAAAATATTTGGATAATCAGATTTTATTACTGAATGTGTATATGAGTGTATCAAACATATACCCCACAATAAATACCACAATGAAGTACCTGGATGCATAGCTAGTTGCACAGAACATAAATTAAATGTGGTATTTTGAGTGCTGGATTACCACAAATTTCAGTCCTTTTATAAGCTTGGTAGAATCCCAGAATATTTGTTTTTGTATTTAAATAAACCATGTTCTTTAAAGAGTGAATTATGTATGAAACAAATTTAATCACTGGGTTTCATCTATCTGTATGACAGTGAGTGGTGGAGAAGAAAGGAGAATTTCTGCAGAGTGAGATGGTATCACTTTATATCTGTAAAAGAACTTTCTATATATTCCTAAATGCATGGCTATATTTATCATTAAAGATAATTATCAATGTGTGAGATATATTTCAGGGAAAAAACAGTGGACAAAGTGGGGGGAAAAAAAGAGAATAATAGATTGTGTAGCAGTGTCTAACTCAGGTTTAAAAGCATCAAATTTGATCAGAATCACACTCTCCCATAAGACCTTAAACAGAACCATCAGCAACAAACACTACTGTCATATATATGCCCACAAGGGTGTGGCAAAATAGCAATATCAGCTGGAAGGTGTAATTTTTCAGAACAGATGATATGGTTATCCTGGATAAACTTTCACTTTTACACAGAAACATGGACTAAACATAACTGCAGGTGTAGTATAATTATGTGTTGAGTAAATATAAAAATGTATTTAGCTTTATGTAATTTCATGCTTTTTGCAATTTCAGCTTTTTAATTGTTATGGAGGAGGAATTAAGGTCTGCAGAAGTATAAGTCAGTCAAGTCATGTGCAGCTCTTACCAAGGTTTCAGTTTCTAACACATGCAAAACACATATTCCTAATGACAGAAGTGTTTATGAGCTATTGGATCTTCTACTACAGAACAAAGGGTAATAAATAATGGGTGCTAAGTGTTAGGTTCATCACTTTCTTATCTAGGTCTACTGAACAAAGCAAAAAGTTACGTACCGTGGTCTCCAGGATAAACTAGAAAAAAGAAATGCAAAAATTTCGTCTGTATTATGCACGAAATGTGTGTGAATTCCTGGCTTGGAATTAGTGAGTTTTACCTTCAATTCACATACAGTAAAAAATTACCCATTTTTTTTTTTCTTTCTGATTTGTTAGAAGTCTGTCTTGCATTGGCTGTTCATTATTTAAGGGAGAATTACTGCTGTTCCAAAGCTGTATATAGTAGAAATCAGAATTAGATGAGAAGGTAAAAAGTTAAGGTCGCTTTTCAGATTTGTATTTATCATTCATAGAACGCTTCACTGTTTTGTAATATTAACTTAAATGTTTATCAAACAAGACACAGTCTTAACCCTTGGTTATTTAAACTGACTAAAGACCATATGTCTTAATTCCAAGTTTGAAATGACGTTTTTCTTTAAGAAGCAACATATTTTGTCGTAGCAGTCTGTGTAAAGATAAGAAGTCATGAAGTATGCTTCCAAGTTCTCTCTGGTTCATTTGTTATGATTTTTGTTTCCAACACAATGTCATGGGTTCAACTTTCAAAGTGGCATACTGTAGTGCACTACTGATAGAAGAGTTATATGTACTTTAGGTGACATTTTATAATAAGCTCTCTGGCAGCTATCCAAATGTATGCTAAAATTCATAAGAGGCATTTTCAGATAAGAGTTGGAGATAATAGCAGTCTCATGGGCAGCATCTCTTGTCTCTATAAAACTCACTCTAATAACCAAGATTGTCTGTGAGCTATTGCTGAGCATATACGTAATGGCTGAATCACTTTCTACACCGTCATTCTGTAACAAATAACTCATTATCTTTCAAAGATGTTTAATATCTAGGGTTTGAGAAGCATTTTAAAATCAAGTTCTATTCAGAAGTCACTAATCTATGCCCCACCAGCCTAGCAACTGTTTCCCTTTTCATGTGTGCTGAGAAAGCATGAGCATACTCTCTGAATAATAGAATTTTCAGTTGTGAGTTTAGTTGTCAGTAGTAAAGCATCACTCCTGGGCATAGGCTTGTAGGTTACCGACATGTTCTCTTAGGAACCTATAAAGTACCAGAATGCTTTCCCTACACCTCTGATTGGTCGTAGCAAACAAGGAAGATGATAGTTTCAGTCAGAGTAAAAAGAATGAATAAGATCAGACATGTGAACAGCTTTATACTAATATTTTAGTAAAATGCTGTCTTACAGTCTTGAGACTGTTACAGAACATAAGTTCTAACTGTATCCAGCTAGACTAAGGAGACTATGAGATGCCTCCATAAGCTTTATGGTATTTTGAACAGTAGTAAGTGTTAAAGAACTTCAGAACATCTTTAGGGATTGAATTAGGAAGGCATACCTGACAAATTTGAACAGTTGTGATAAATGTACATAGGATAATTGATGCTATGGAAACTGTAGGAAGTATTATCTCTAGCCATTCATGATTGTTCTCTCACATTATGACACAGATAAACCATTCATTAGGGTTTCTACTAATCTGTGCCAAAGGAAGAGACCAGAAAAAAATTAAATCCCTGCATTCAGATATCTTTCACTCACCTCAGATCCCTCTCAGATTCCCCCAGAAAAAATTAAATCCTCCTCAGATATTTTTCACTCGAAGAACTCTTTGTTCCTCCTAAGATAAGAAAATAAATTGTTTTGAATGATGGTAACTATTGACCTACAGAATGTTTCTGAGAAGGTGCGTTTTACTTGATGATGGAATGACTTTACCTCACTTTCCCTCCAGTACGTTCTGTCCTTTTATTTTCAGCAGTTGAGATAATAGTCTGTGCTAACTACTGTACTTTCGGGAAATAGAATTCAAGTCAGGAAATACGGTTAAACTGAGTTACCCCATTGCGTATAATTCAGCTGAGCCTGTGTTAGAGGTTGTGGTGCTAGAGAGTTAATAGATAAACCTATGTATTTCCTAATGCGCACGCAATAAGTTGTCCTTAGGCTGAGGAAAAAGTGGTGATTTATCTTCATCAGATTACGGTTACAGCTGTGTTTAGAGTCTATGAGGTTGCAGGGCTGTAAATGGATTTGCTGTTGAATCAACTGAATTCTTCAAGACTTTTTTTTCTGAAGAAAATAATAGAGAAAATCACAGAACAACAAAAAAAATAAAACACTTTGAAATCTGAGTTAACCTCAAGAATGGATTTCCATATATGTTCAAAATCTAGTATTCAATGCCAAATTTGTAAAGAAATTCCCCATTTTGGATTTAGCTTGGGATCACATTTTATAAATACTTCTGTTTGGGCATCACTTGAAAGTGAAGCTATAAAACTTTTAAGTCTTGTGACGTGTGGACTTTCATTCAGATCTCAGAAAATTAATAAATGCTGGAAATATTTGGATATTTGTTCATTTCTATGTTTTGAATTTGCTATACTAAAACTAAGTTTTTTGTTCATATGGTACCATATTTGATAACACGATGTGAAGGTGCTCAGTAATTCATCATCTCATGATTTGTGTTCACTAACACAAAGAACAACATATTGTCTATTATTTTATTTTATTTCCTGATTTCTTCTTGACATAGTTTGCAGTTCTAATGAGCTTGGAGTAGGAGTGAGGACTAACTGTATGGTGTTATGAGATGGTATTGAAGAGGATTTTGAATAAGAAAGCAAGGAGAGCAGTCATGATAAGGATAAGTGATTGGGTAAAACACTGAGGCAGCTGCTTGATTCATGATTTTCTGCAATATAGAAAGGAGGTCAGCCTGTAAGACATTTTTTGACTTATTAAGAAACAGTTATGGGTAAGAAGAAGAGAGTACCTAACAAAAGTAGAAAAAGATGTTAATGAAAAAAAAAAAAAAAAAAAAAAAAAATAAGTAGAAAAAAGATGATAGGCATGTAGTTTTAAAAGGTGAAGGCAGTAAATTAGAATTTTTCACTGAAAGAGGTGAAGAGTCACTAAGACTGATGGGTTTTGATGGCAATATTTTGTAGAGACTAAAATAAAAAGATCTGCTCTCCAAAGGCTCATTACAAAGAATGGATTGTCACACAGAAAAAGGTACAATGACCTCTATTATTTATCTGTATCCTGTTGAAACATTTCTTCTGTGTCTCATTGATATTTTTTTTCTTCATCTCTCTACTAACAGGACATGCTAAAGAAATTAGGAAGCCATTATTGTCCTCGCATGTGTTTCGTCAATATGTTCAGCTGACTGAGGTGATAAATCCTTTCGTTACACAGTTTTATTTGTCTGTAATATGTTTATAGAATATATGCATAGACAGCTCAATGCTACTTTAATAGTCTAATGAAGCTCAATAGATATGGCTGTAGCACATATTTACACTGTATCACTGATTCTGAATATACACATTTGCAGAATGTGATTTGCAAACCCTGTTCCTGTATTGTGAACATTTCATCTTCACTTTCTTATGCTTATGTACATACAAGTCCCATGTTATCTAATTCTTATTTTACAGACTAGTAGGAAACTAAAGGAGATCCAGAGCAGAAAAGTGCAATTTTCTGCATAGCTAATATTTTTTTCTTTAGGATGTAGTATTCAGAACTGAATGAATGAGTGAATGAATGAACAAATAAACAAATATTCAAAGCTTAGCATGATGTTTACAAGCCCACGTTGCAGAGACCATAGGTATAATTCCACTGAATGAAGGGACCTGCACAGATTTATTACATATAATGTCATTAAACACAACTTAAAAGTGAAGCCTGACACTCAAAATCATATTTTTATTATACTGTGCTTTGGATTTAAAAAAAAAAACAAAAAAAAAAACACCTTGATACATACTGTTATTCCAAAGACTTTTCTAAAACTAAATGAGTTGCTCTAGATTCTCTAATGGCTAGGAGAGGTGTTGCCTAAGCAACTTTCTTGATTCTGTCAGCAAAGGTTTGTTGCCATGTGAGAACTGGAGGCAAACTGCCCTAGGAATGTTGCATAAAATAACCCCTTGGGACTGAAGGATAGAGTAACTCCTCAAAGAATCAACATCTATATCTTGAGGTTTATATGGAATGGGAACACCAAATTTAGAATACAAGAATGAGGATTCCAAGTCTGACAAAAAGAAATGGCTTTAAGCAGTTCCTTTGCAGTCTGCAGTTCATATTTTATTGTATCAGATGCAGTAACTTCTGATTACGCTACAGACACGCAACTTAGGTGACAAAACTACTAATCATAGATAATTATCATGCCTAAAATATACTATATTGGTGGCCAGTAACAATGAAAATAAACTGTGGTTCTAACTTGAATGCTAAGCGTAATAGATATTGATAGAAATAACCCATAAAATGTTCCAGACTAAAGTAATGCATTTCACTGTTCTAGGTAACAATTAGTATAATTTTGGGAACATGGATGAACATGGATGCGTGGTATAATTAAGACACACTGACATTTCTTCCTATTCTCCTTGAGTTTTAATGCATTAAAAGCTTACAGTCTAACAAAGCTAAGGACAAAATATGGTGGCAGCTGCGATCAGGCATGGCAGACAGGCTTTGAAGGTTTATTTTTAAAAGAAACAGCAACCTATCAGCAGAATATTTTTAAAGACAGACTGTGTACGCCTGATTTCCATTTCCAGCATAAACCCATACAGGAACAAGGGCAGTACACTTTTCTAGGCTTCGGATACTTTCTGCCACTTGGGCTAGACAACAAGGGTTCATCATCATGATGCTCCAGGGAAGTGACGTGCCACAGGAGCTATAGTGTGCTGCCTCATCTGGTCTCCGCTCTGCTAAGCTTCAGGTATAAGAGTACTCTTTACTCCCATTTTTCCATTTCTTAAGCTTTTCTTTGGGATTTAGAAAATGAAAAGGTTGTTGCTTAATTTATTTTGTCAGTGTGACTTTTGGATTTAGATGTCCAAAGCTGATTAGAGAATTAAGCTGCAAAACTGCCATTAATGTTAACCACTTTTTAGATAGTTTGAGAATTAAAGCATGAGTCTTTGGGTTTTACAATTTAATGACTGTATAAATTTTATATATAATTACAAGATTCTGTAACAAGGAACATTTAGGGCCAACTGTTTCTCTGTTAGTTCTAAGAGAAAATTTTACTGGACAAGTGTGGAACAAGTCAAGATATACAACGAAAGTAAAATGTGTCTCCAAGAAAAACAAACAAATTAATCCAAGTTTCTGAATCTTAGCAATACATACATATAAGTCTCCAGTAAAACTCGACTTCATGCAAATAAGCACCTGAGAACCTCAGATGGGAATGAGGATAACTTAGGATAGCTTTGAAAAAATAAATAAAGAACAGATAGAAAAGTATTTTTAATAAAATATTTTTAAAAATCTGTGTATGTTTGTACAAATTGTAGTCCAAATGAAACCAAAAATATCTGCACCATTCATAATAAATCAGTATTTGTTTTAAGTTTTTCATTATTATTCTGTTACATTGATCATTATTACAAATGTCAGACTAGAATCTATATTTCCAGCATCCATACAAAAGATGCATCAAATAAACACTGAAAGATCTGGAGTCAGAGTACGCTTTTGTTCCTAAAGAACAAAAGAATAATTAACAACACCGATGCCTAGAATGTCTGACTTTTCATTTGAGATGTTGTTCCTATTATTTCAATTGCATTTCCTATTATTTATCTTTTATGCTGTCATTGGATTTGAATGCAAAGAAAGATCATTCTGTTTTGTTTTTCTGGTCATCGTTGGTATGAGTTATTTAACTTCTTTAATTTCCTTTGGGTCAATTTAGCAAAATAGAGCATTTAATTATAAAGAATTCTACCTGAATTTCATTTCTTCTTTTCACTTTCATATTCAGAGATGTTGAAATAGTACATGAGACAACACTTCAACATAATTGGCATTTAGGAATGTCAACTTATCATTGACAGTTTATGGAGTGTCACGTTATGTACTAATTCGTATCAAATATTACGGTGATCTTTTTATGTAATGACAAGAATACATTACAAATACCATATCAGGAAAGAAAATAACGTGAATGCTTTGACATTATGGTTGAACCTTGAACATACATATGTTTTTAGGGAAAGTCAGCCTTTCAAAGTCTGGCATCCATTTCAATCTGTGGGAATATTGTACATAACATACAGGTTTAAAAAATGAAACAGCTTAAATATCATGTTAGGATTCTCAGATTGGAAGTAATCTCTGTGGTAAGGTGTATTTTTTTACATGCAAAGCTTTCTGAGGGGGGAAAAGTGTTGATATTGTTGGTATTTGTAATACACAAAATAAATTAATCTGGAGGTTATCTTCAATGAGAACTTATATTCATTAGTTGTGCTTTTGGATCAGTATTCTACCAGCATATTTAAACTCATTTTAATGTTTAATTTTGACTTTATTTTTTTATTCCTGTGTTGTTGTTCTACAGTCAGCTTCCTAAAATTATTACAATAGAAATTAACCCACATTTGCATAAAATAAAGTTTCTGAAATAAAAATGTAGCCATTAGAGGCAATAAAACACATACAATTATAAAAGCAGCTATTTAAATTGCTAGTACAATGGAGAAGTTTATATTAGTCTCTTGAAATCTCATATGAATTCTGTGAAGTATGTCTTCTCTAACTTTGATTTTCATTTTCACAAATAGATATTAAACCTTGGGTTTAAAATTAAGAAAAATTATGTTTTTCATTAAACTGGAGGGAATTAAGTTAACAAAAGAACGGTTTTATGCATTCATCTGACATTTTTTTTTCAGATGCCAACAAAAAAATCTTTTTGTTCTCTCTGATGTAAAAATTTTTTTGTAGCCAGTACCACTGATAAAATAATGGATTTTATACTGTATTATAATATAAAACAATGGCAAGCAGAACCAAATTGAAAATATAAGTCTGCAGGTGAAAGTTTTTGTATGTAGTTTCATATCAAGATATTATTTTCTGAAAGTGATATTGTTCATAAAAATCAAACTATTTATGCTTATTTTCTCAGTACTGTCTGGAAAAAAAAAGCAAAATCAAAGAGGAGGGAAAAATAAAAGCAAGGAGCCCAGTATGAAACTCATTTATAGTAAGTGTATTTACTCTTGTGGGATTACAATTACAGGAACACAAAAATACCACTTGTAATTTGCTGATTCTAAATGTGGATTTGTTCTGAAGTACTCAAGCTGGAAATGAACCCCAGAAGACTACAAGCTCCTTCCTTGCCATGGGAATCCATGGAATCACCAACAACCTGGAACTCTGGAACCAGAGACAAAACATTCAGAGCAGTGTGTGATAGCTCTCTAATCTGCTAAACCCTACACACCACTGAGTACTTTCAGAGCTTGTACTTGAACTTTCAAGTCAGCCCACTCTGGTGGTCCATTTCTATCAATGTTTTCCATCACTCTTAGTGGTCTCACATATGCATGCTATGCTTAACAGTTGCAGGGTTTGTTTTGTGGAGATTTTTCATGCAGAATCTTTTACTCTATCTCTGTCTTGATTGTGCAGGAAAATTAACTAGGCAGGAGAGCTCTTCTCTGATGCTCAACTGTTAGTTAAGCTGTATTTGAAACATTTTTGCATTACCAGACTGGCACACGTGGCATAAAATTAGTTTTGCCATCTAATGGCCATGAAAGGATAAATATTTACAGAGCTACCACCATCTGCAGACATTTTTTAAATACAGTTGAAGTGTTTCATCTCCTTTTTTGTTTCAAATCTGTGCAATAAAATATGTAGTTCTATGTATGCCTACTATATTCCCTATCCTGGTCTATTTAACAGGCCAATCTCCTGTACATATGTTAGAAGTAGATCTTGTTTGCACTTTCATTATGAAAAATAGCATTCTAGTTTGCAACTAAAAAATAGGTGTTGTCTGGATAGAACAATCTAGAGGTGTTTTTTAGTTTGGGTTTGGAATTTTTTTTCTTTAATCTAGAAATGAATTCAATCTCAACAGCAGAAGAACATCAGGCATTTTATATATATATAAATATATTAATGTTCAAGCTCTGTTTTGGTTGCATGAAAAATTCTCTGTAAGCTTTAAATGACATTTTCAGATGTCTAATTGCACGGATAGAATTGTGTCTCAATTTGAGAACATAAAATGAAAAATTCCACGTTTTTTTCAGTTCCTTATTTTAATACTTGACGTATGTTAAACTCTAAATCAAATAAAAATAGTTGTCCCAAATAAAATAATTTTAATGTTTTCTTTCAGTCTGAAATTTTTACCATGATTGACAAAAAAAAAAAAAAAAAGGTAAGAAGGAATTTTATAGAATTACCCCTGAGCTTTAACACCAAGATATACAGCTTTTCATAAAAACAAATTCCCCTGCCTCTTTACCTATTGCAGTATGAGACTGTAGCTTTCATTTTGTTATTTAGAACAGTGTTAATAACATGACATAATTCATGGTGTTAGTGAGATATTAGTGATTACTACTTGTAACCTGATATACAATGCTGTCCTTAAGGATTTTTTATTTTTTGTGTTTTCTCCAAAGGTAATATGTTAGAATCATTTTAGAAACAAGAATTTAACCTAGAAGATTTGGGATTGTTTAAAATTGGCTGTTTGACAAAATAAAATGGTCACTGCTTCTGCAAAACAGATTCTAATGGAAAATAAAGGTTAAAGAAAACATGAAGCTTGATTTAGATGCTCAGCATTTAATTTTTTTTTTTTTTCAAGTTATCATTTTGGAAAAGAAATCAGTGATTTTTAAAAGTAGTTTTCTGTACTTCATCAGCTTCTATGGTAAGTCATCACTCATATTATAAAACGCCTGACAGATATTCACAATGTTCTTGTAACAGTATATTAAACTGTAACCTGATTCTCTTGAAGCTATATTGTGGTTTTCTGACTACATGAATATCATGCTCTGTGAAAATTGCTCACAGGAAGAATAAAAATCAGGGTTTTCGTACATATACTTGCAAGCTATGCAGCTACCAATCCAACTGTACATGATGACCATTTATCCTCCTTAAAAAGACCACTTGTGATAACTTTGACTTGCTATGGGCATATAAACAAATTTTGCATCATTGAAACCAATAGTATCAGCTCCTAGTTCTGTGGTGACTACTGCTCACCTTTTTCAAATTTTACGTTCTGCAAACCTCAGTGGTATATCAGTCTTCCCAGATTTCTTTCTTAAATAGCCATTATACTGTGCATCCCATTATTGCATCAATCCTTCCGAGGAATGCAATGCAAAACAAAATCTTTTTTTTTTCCCTCTCAGTAGTCTCAATTGGCATGAGAGACTGTATCTATGCTAGTACACAAAATATATCTAAGCTGCTTCTCTGTCCAGGGAGCTACATGACACAGCACAGCCTGCTTTCCCATGCCTCATCTTCACTTTTCTCTCCCCATTCTTATCCAAGCAGGACAGCCTCATCCATCTTACCTCCTGAGAATAATGTTTTTTTCTTTCTGTTCCCTGAAATGTTTTTGCCTGTTGTCTGGGAGATTGCTAATTGGCCCAAGCTCAAGTGTTAGTGAGGATGTGCAAATAGTTAAATAGGTATGAACCACCACAGCACTAGACTCTAGGCACAGAATTTAACATTCCATATACTGCCTATCTTCCAACAAGTTCCCTGATTAGTTTGTTCTACTTCATGATAGAACATTTTTGCTTTCAAATATTTTTTTTTTAAATTGTTTAGTTTGCTGACTGATTTTCCCTTTTTGTTTTGTTTTGTTTTGTTTCTTCTAGGAAACTGTTTATTTTCCAAACCCCTTTCTAATCTCCCAACATCTGTTTTCCCCAGTCCATAAATTGTAATTCTCCAGAAATCCTGAGAAAAATATAGCCTAACTTCCTTGTTTCTCTCCCTTGGTGTTTCTCTCATTCCTCTTCCAAACTTGTCTGAGTATTTTTTCATCCTCTGGGAGAAAAAGTATCTGCATTGACAAGCTGATTCCCAAAACTGGACTAGATCATAATAGGCAACAGATTGTGAAGTCATACAAGAAAGCAATTTGGAATGACTGTATCCTTTACTTTTGTAGGACATGATTAAGGTCTGTAATTGGTGACTCATTTGAAATAACCTGAGGTAGTATAGTATTGTACTCAAAATCTTGTTTATGGGCAAAGTAGAAGCATACCTTAAATACAAATAAAGTGTAACAGAAAAGTGTCGTCATTGTTAGTACATATCTAATTGTAACAGAAAAAGAAAGAAGAATAATGTAGGGAAAATTGATACAAATGTACGTAGTTCCTGCCCCAGTTCCTGGTTTTGAGCTCACCCATCCCTTAACATGGCTGCTGGTTTCACTCTGGCAGGGAGTGATGTGATGAGTTGTTAGTAGCTGGAGTCCTTCACTGAGAGGATCCTGTTCTTCATGTTGATGGCTTCTTTTTCCTCTAGGATCTTATTGGGTTCACTTTTAGACATCTGCTAACATGCTCTTATACCTTTGTTTATTCTTCATTGATCTACAGCTCTACACCACATCTGAATTCACTGTATTATGATGCCTTTAATTGACCATTTGACTTTTTTATAGCTGTGGGGGTCTCCATTGTCAAGCTTGCGCCCCAACCCATGCCTGAACTTCTTTATTCTGTATCCTGTGTCTCCTTGAGTCCCAAGCCTGTATTTCTGTATCTCAATTTACATAGAATAACTGTTTTTACTTCTACCTATCTCAAGCCTTGCCTGTATCACACAAGGGTAAACAAAAGGAAAATAAACAAGACATAGATCAATTAGAGACATTGCTATAACAGGTAAGCCAAGTAGAACAAAGTGGCAGGCAGCTCAGAGGAGTTCAGATGGAGCAGACCTAACAAAGACTAGTCTTGAGGCCTTGCAAATTCAGCACAAAGTTTATGGCCTTATTACTAACAATATCAATGCTGTGTATGCTTGCAATTGCTCTATCAAATCAAGGTTTTTATATTAACAGTGAATAATTCATATTTAGGGGAGCAATACACAATGCCAGAAAAAATTAATATTTTTCTATGAAGTACTCACAAAGTATAAGATTCACACTGGAATTATCAATTTTTAGCTGTAGTGAGTGATTAATAAGTGCAAAAATTTGTAAGTGATTAGTGATTAAATTGAAATGCTTTGGGTCACTGCATGGAACAGCCTGACATACCACAGGCACACAACCATCAGCAAAGATTTTGCAGTGACAAAGCAGTAACTCACAGTTCACTTTGTTATTGTGACTACTTTCTTTTTGCCCTATCAAAACAGTGCACCATCAAGGAACTGTTTTGCTTTTGCCTGGACTTTAGTAATACAGCTAACTTTAGTAATACAGATATCGAATACTGGATCTCACAGTATACCAGAGATATCTCATAATGTACCTTCTGGCCTAAAATTTTAGAAATATTTCGGAACTTAGGTTGGGGAGATGGGAGGGGGGTGGGGGGGCTGCTTTGTTTTGTTTTAATTTCCTGTCTTTAATATCTATTTCGTTTTCCAGGAAGAGCTAAATAAATCCTTCTAGCACAGTTGCCTGCATATCTTCTACTTATTTATCTGCAAGGTGCTTTGATTGAGGTTGACTGCATCCAAATGGTACAGTCATTGCTCCCTGATCTTGCCTTCAGATCTGAGGACCTTTCATATAATTGCCTTTATAGTCCCATGTATGGACTGAGAGAAAGAGGTATAACAACAACCTATCATTTTCATTTATTTCTGTCAACTCTGAATGCATGCATCCATCTATATAGTATGATCTTTTACCTTTTTTTTTTTTTTTTTTTTTT
>JACDJE010000157.1:896664-938157 GCA_016647715.1 Pavo muticus | reverse complement strand
AAAAAAAAAAAATCTACAATTTAAAAATAATAAAACTTGTAAACCAGCCAAAGAACTTTACAACAAGAAAAGCTCTGAAAAAAGGGAAGTACATTTTGATCTGAGAACTGGGGAATGTTCACTGATTTTCAAAGTGAAGCTGTCAGTTCCAGTCAGTCAGTACTGCCACTTCTTATCTTCTATCTCCCTTCACATACCACAAAGCACTGTTCTCAGACCAAGCTCCTGCTCCAAGTGTGCTTCCATGATTTGGTACCTAAATGCCCTTAGAACATGGAATAAAAATGAGGCACGATTTTTCCTTCTGCATAGAAAAGTGGAAAGCATAGAAAGCAGTGCTGGAAAAGAACATCTAGCAATGTCTTATTTACCTTATTACCTTAAATGCAGCAGCAGTTTCTCTCCAGCTCAGAACATGACATTCAAAAACCCAGCAGCATGTTAAAGATTTACACTAGGTTTTAACTGACCATTCTGTGAAATTTAAGAAGCTTTGGTAAATATCTTTCAGGACTGTAATTTCAGTGTATATTTTGCAGACATTAATCATTTTGGATCTCTGTTAGTGTTGGAAATAACCATCTGTGAGTTGTTCAGATCTTTCTGTTATAGTGCTGATGCAAGGTGCAATCAACAGTAAACTCATTTAAAGCACTATAGTCTGCTTTTCACTCCAGTAAGTCACAAAATATTTATGTACTTACTTCCAGTTGATGTGGAGGATAAACCTTAATGCATTTTCTAGGTTTCAGGCTTCTGGGAAGTGCTTCTTTTATGTCAGTGTAGAATGGCAGATCTTGTTCATAATTCGTGTGCGTATTTTTCTCTGTACTGTTCCAGCGTCAGAACACTCCCTCTATAGAGAAAAATGCTGAAGGAATAGCATAGCAGATCTTAAGAAATCCTTAAACATTGACTTATTCAAATATAAATTACATCCAAGAATATTTTTGAAACCAATGTTCATATTTGGGATACAAATTGAACATTTATGAGAAGTAGCCAAAAATATGTTACTTTTTCTTCTTTGTGTATATATATTGTCAGGCTTAACAATATATATGAAGGAAGACTGCATGACAAGAAAACACAACTGCAGCAATATTTGTTGTCATGTTCAATATTAAAGGTGCTGTCCAAAGTCTTTGCATTAAGCTTAAGGATAAAGTCATGTAGGCCTTTATCATATCAATATTAACTCTTACTTCTTAGCACAGAATTATTAAATGTGAAGATAAAATGAAATTTATACTAAATCCCAGTTCTGAGATGAGCTTCTCTTGTGCCAGTACATAGCAGATGAGAATTTATCCTCTGCCTCCAGAAATGTTTCACAAGACATCCACTTTTCCTACAGCTTTCCCTCTTTAATAGCTACTGCATCACAACTTTCAAACACCCAGGGTAAAAGTTTTATCATTTTTTATCCCTACAGCTTCTTACTTCACCCTTTAAATTTTATCATTGTTCATATGCCACTGGTGATATTTGTGTCACAGTTTAAAAGCTGCTGAGTGTTCCTCAGGGTTGAATGAGAGTTAATTTTGTCACTGCCATCAGTTTTTGTACTGTTTCATGCGTACTGGTGTGCTTTTGTGTACATTTCCTCAGTTATCTTCTCAGAACCTCTGATTTCTGTGGGAACATTTCATGATCCAGCATTCCCAGTGGTGCACAACTATAACCAGTCTTCTCGCTTTCATGGAATGGTCCATTCAGGGCAGCAAATACAAACTGTAGCCAAGTCCATGGCTTGCACAGCAGCTGTCACCAGTGTGCTATAAATGACACTGGTATAAGCAGGCTTACAACTGAATTCAGAGAAGAGCCCATACTACTCTCCTAGAACAGTCAAAAGCACACAAAAGGTTGGAAGACTTAAACTACCTGCACCTTCCTAATATTATTTCAATATTTACATATATTTTTGATTTGAATGTTAAGTGAAGTACTAAATTTCTCAGGGAATGATATGAGAACTTTGGACTGTTTTTAATTCCGATGGAAATCTTAGAATGATTAATTCACTTTTTTTTTCATACATAATTTATAAAAGCTCTGTAGGTTTTTCTCATGGATTGAAGGATTCTAAATAACAAATGCTAAAGATTTAGTTGCATTATAGTACTACAGATTGATGCCTTAAAATATGAGTATAAGGCATTGGTTTGATATTTTCTATATCAGCAGTCTTAGATTTCCCAGTGCAATTCCAATTGGCTGTGATATTCATAGAAATGTAGAGAGAGAAAAGGCATATTAACTTGTGTGGTCAGTCCATCTTCCTGCCAGTATATAGTTCTACTTTATGGTGACTTTTGCAAGCTAGTTTAAAATGATTCAAACAATAAGATTTCGACCACCACTGAGGAAACTAATAGAACTGCAGGCAAGTAATCTTTTCCTAATAACTCTTTCTCTTTTTCTGAGTTCTGTCCATTCTGCTGCTGCTTCTCCCTAAATCACTGGTGTATATATATAATTTATTCTTTTTATACTTTCTAAGTAGCTACAGACTTCAGTTGTTTCTTGGGTAATCTGTACAATTTCATTCTTTCATTCTGACTTCATAAATCAGAAGTTGCTGTTTCTGTGCTGGCTCTGTTACACTTACGAACAAAACATATTTGTGTGTTCTGCTTCACAGCTGTGGTAGGCTGAGAGAAAATTTGTGGTCAGCTGCCATAAGGCAGATTGTGGGAGATAATTTGGTAAGAAAAAGGCATCAGATTGCTTCTGCGCACCTTTTTTGTAAAGAAGTCTCAGTGCTAAGAATTTCTAATAATTGTTGAG
Organism: Pavo muticus; assembly: GCA_016647715.1. Classification (NCBI taxonomy): domain Eukaryota; kingdom Metazoa; phylum Chordata; class Aves; order Galliformes; family Phasianidae; genus Pavo; species Pavo muticus. The sequence continues at coordinate 935,364 of JACDJE010000157.1, read as the reverse complement.
AAGAATATCACATTTCATCAGCTTCAAAATTTTGCTGGAAATCAATATTTAAAAATTGTGAACTTTTCTCTACTTCTGTTTATCACAGAACATTTAATGGGCAAAACTGTTATAGTATTCATACTAATGCCACAATGAAAAATTACAAAACTTTATAGTACTTCAGTGGTATTGTTACTTCTGACTTGATTATAAAGATTTTTTGCTGAGAGGAAATTTGAATGTTTTGACAAATATGTAAATGCCAGAGAAATCCAAATTCATCTGATAAATCCTAGACTTCTATAACCATGTGAGATCATACCAAAAGAATCTAAAGATTTTTCTTCCGTGAATAATGACGTATTGACTCTGTAAGCCAGTAACACATGGTTTACTTGTTTTCTTTTATGATCTGAGCAAACTTTGTGTAGAAAATATGTATGTATTTATACAGCTAAGAATCCATAAGTCTTCCTCTGGAAATTCAGTGATTTCCTGCTAGAGGAAGATGTGCTGCTCTTACCTGAAGGTGGCCAGTATGAAAAAGGAATAATAATTAAACATGAGGATCACGTTCAGTGCAGAATAATGAAAATAACATTAGATATTCCAAAATAAATATTTTTCTGATTATAAAACTTGCTACTCTCCACTGTGCAATAAACCTTATCATACTGAAGACATATATTTTAAGATTATTATTTCTTTTTAAGTGTGAAGGGAGGAGAGTGCATGATAGTATGATGCTACGCTGTCTAGAAGAGGAATAACTGCAAAAACATCCTTTCACAAAAAGTTTTGAAAGGAATTCTCTCTTTTGCAAAATAATTGGTCCTTTAGCATGCTTTATGAGGATTGCAGTGGCATTCTGCTTATCTTGTATCATTCTTAGACATGACTTAAATTGACTTCTCTCATCACCTCCACTCTATCTCTCTCATGTTTATCACCACAACTGCCTGTAAGTCCGGTGAACTTCCAAAAGATTTTTGGAGCTTTCATAAAAGGGTAAAAGAATCATACTGTTTTTTTTCCTAACCAAAACTAGTTACAGAAACTCAAAGCAACTATGGATTAAAGTTCACAGATAAGAGAGGAAGGAACGTCTAATGTCATGTTATTTATGTCCTTATGATGTCATTAAAGTCTATTTGTACATTTGTTCAGATGAAAAAGATCCTGGTAATGTAAGATTTATCCTATCAGAGTAAGGGAACATGGGGTGGTGCTGGGCTGTTCTTTTGGGCAGAATGTGAATTCTTGGTCAAAACACAAAAACATCGTAATGGGAGTCAGATGAGCTTGAGCAGCTCCTGACCAGAAATGGAAAGCTAAGGCAGAGTTCAAGGCAAAACTTATGTGGCATTACCCCATATTTCTCTAACAACTTCTGCTGATTTGTAGTCTTGTAACACCCACTGGTTGCTACTGTGCCATCACAGAGATCTGAACAGGGTAATGGCTGATAATCACTTAGGTTTCAAACTGATAATTGCAGATTACAGTCATCCTGCAAATGCACCTTTAATTTAAGAACTGGAAATGAATCCAGAAGTATGAGAGAAACAACGTGTCAGTAACATGGAAAACAAATGAAAAAGAAAACATGCAAGGTGAAGACATATGCAATTGAAGCACAATATTGTTGTGTTCTTGTAATTTGTTAATAATCTATTGCTAGTGTGTTACTGTTAATCTGAAGCTCCTGTGTCTTTATTTTCCAAATACTAAATGCTTGTACAGTCAGGGATTAAACAGTAAAAATAAAATATTGAAGAATAATACTAGCAGTTTGTCTGCAGAAGAGATAATATGAAATGGTGTGCAAGTGAAACTAGTGTTAAAAAAGCAAATATGATGGATAGGAAAAACTATCTTTCATCCAGAAGGGCAGTGTGGCAATTTTTATCCCATTCACAGAAGTGAGGACTCAGCTTCATACGTTTATGATATGAAATTTCACCATACGTTGCTCTGAATGGCTTAATTTATAATTTTTATTATCCTGAAGCTCCAAAATCTAGTGTGAAGAGGAAAAACAAAGCAAACTGAACATGGGCTGAAGAAGAGTATACCTTTCTTGCCAAATTGTCAGCAACATCTTTCTGCTCTTGATGTACTTGTTGCCCCTCTACTCATCACCCTTAAGGTAAACTTCGTGCTTCTTCCTTTCTCAACCTGGTTCATGCTACAACTGTCTCTAGTAATTATAATTTATTATTTATTTATAATTGATCATGGCTAATCCTTCTCATCCATTTTCTTTTCAATTAATCCATATATGTTTGTTATAAAATGATCAGCAGTATTTTAGCAAAATTCAGAGACCAAATCAGTAGTACTGTATGTATGTATATTATAATATTATAATACTACAGTATAATGATATTAGGGTTATGTTTCATTTCCCTGTTCTTTTCTTTTTCTAATTAAGGTGAAGCATTTGTTTTAAGACATATGGTTGCAAGATTAGTGTAGGTGTATAATGTCTTTCTTCTGGGAGAAAATCCAAGGAAAAAATGGAGATAAAGAGATGCCCAATATTTTGCACGTTACTCTGAGCAAAATTATTACCTAACTGTTTATTTTTCAAGTATGATAATTGTCAAAGATACGACTTAGAGTTACCATTCGACTAAATATACCTTTTCCTTTCAAAACAATAAATTGTTTTGAACATTTTAATGCTTTTCTTCAAAATGCTGAATTTGCCAGTGGTTAGATAATGAAGATGAAAGGCTATGTCCACATGAAAAATGAGATGTTTATTGAATACAAAGATAGGGCATATCAATTTTTATGCCTTTACAAAATGGCTTAGCATGCATCTAAATATAAGCATACCAAAAGGACAGGAATGTGTCTTCCTTATCTTGTGTGTTATTCAAGTATAATACATGAAAAGAGTTCAAACAATTAATTAGGAGGACATACTTTTCCGTCAGAGAACTGACTTTCACATCAGTGAGACTATTCACATGTCTCAAGCTAGCAAAAAGTATTTTTATCAATAAGGTTCTTTTTCTTCCTAGCAAAATACATTTTTAAATAATTCAGAATATGTATTTATCAATTTATTGTACTAGAAAAAATATATGTTATACTAGAAAAGTAACAGCAATGTTTTCTCTATGATGTTTTTCAACAATATTTTCCTTAGTTTTTTTCCTACATTTTTTAGGTTGATTTATGACAGAATTTGTGAATCATGAGCAAATATTATAAACTATTCACAGAAATTAAATTACAATTCTTAGGCTTGATTTTTAGATAACTTTTATTATCTGAATTAAGTTGATTCAAAAGTATTAACATGTCACATAGGTCTTATTCAAGGAAACCATTAGAAATACATCTAATAATCCTCTTAATTTATCATTTTGTTGCTTTAGGTATAGCACTTTTTTTTCTTTGTTTTCATACTTTATCTTACAGATAGGAAGAGAGGACTTCTTAGCTCAAAACTGATTGAACTGCCTGAAGTGCTGCCTGTTTTCACTTGATTTTGAAAGTGGTGAAACCTTTTTTATTTGTGTTTTTTTTTTTTAATCACGTACGAATGCATAATATTAAAGACAGCATAATCTAATTTAACTTAAAGAATCATTAATAGTGTAAGTAACATCCTATTCAGGTGAGAAATACTAGAAAGTATTTGACAATGTTGATCCAACTATGGAAGATCTTGGAGCCTCTTCCTTCAGCATATAAATACTAAGGAAGGATTTGTATCTGAAGGAACTGGGGAAACTTGGTTGATTCCACATCTGACTTAAGGATGTATGAAATAAGCAGACAGACAAACAAAGCCTGCTGGTGAAAAAAAACAAAAAAAACAAAAAAAAAAACAAAAAAACCCTTCTATTTGTCAGTGATTTCTATGTTTAGGGAACATGAACATTTCATAGAAATAAGGAAGCTTAGAAAAAGATTATTTTATAAATTATTATGTATTTCAGTTGGTTTCTTATTTTTAGAATTTCTCACAGTGCGGCTGCACTTCCTGTGGCAATACTCTGTTGTTGAACAGAGCTATTAGGAGGAAAGGGTTATGTCCTGATGACAGAAAAAAACTTTCATAAAAATACTGTAAGTATTGTGTTCAACTCCAAAAGGTCTGATGGGTGAAGAGCTGAATTCAAACTTCTATGTCCGCCACTAAAACGCTGGGGAAAACAACACAAGAACATTCAAGCTTTTTTTTCTGATCATGCAATCTGTCATCACTGTAAGCACTGTTGTCTGCTCTGCTGTTTTCCAGTGCCAGTGCTGTGCTCAGTTGCCATCTGCTAGTCTTCACTAATTGCTATCCAGTTTATACTTCTAGTCACTCATTTTTCTTTTGGGCAACTATAAGTTAAGATTGGCTGATGTTTGCGAAATACTCCAATTTTTAAAACTCTTCATCATGAATAACTGAACATTATTGACTTTAGGCTCTTAAAATAATGCTTTTATTTTGATGATTCACAGTATGTGAAATAAGGACTATAAGATTACTGTAATTTTAAGGCAGATTTACATACTGGATGTTTATATTGCAAAGAACAGACTTGAGCTCCCAGCTCTTACTGCATACTTGTATGTGTTATATTTCCTTCCCTGAGCATATAACTAGGTTCCCCCTAGCTAATCTAGGAAACCCTCAAAAGCTCCTGGCTGCTTCCCTTATACTGAAAGAACACTCATGGTGTGAATTTTCTGAAGGAGTTAAATTCTGTGTTGAAGAGGTGTTGTTGCTGCGATTCCAGATTAAGCCAGTATCCCTTTAGGAATTCCTGCCAATTGGTAGAAGGATGTAAAAGCCTATAGATTTCTTTCACTTATCCCAAAAACCATGCAAACCCTTGGCATTTCATCTGCCAAGTACTCTAAATTTCAGAATCTGTGCCGTGATTACCCAGGAGGATTTTCTGTTTCAATAGTGCATGTGAATTTGACAGTTTGAGATCAGACAAAGTAAGTAGTTTGCTGGTCATTTGTCTCTGCTCTTCATGCCCAGCAGTTACCAGTGAGAAAAGCTGTTTAATACCCTGTGTAAAATTTCAATTTGCTTTTCAGTAGCTTATAGCCAAGAGTGCAATTTTTATATTTCTTCTGTGTAAGAGGCAGAACAAGACATTTGTGTATGTTTGATCAGGAGCGTTCTGCTTGCAATAAACCCATTTTCAGTAAGATAATCCAAAACCTCTAAACTAGCAATTGAACTTTCTACATAACCATCTCTTTCATTTTTATGCATGAGTTGTATAATTCTATGAGGTTTTGCTTTAAACTAGAATTAAATTACACTTACACTTTCCAGTAAATTGTCTTTACTTAAAGTGACCTAAAATCTATCCAACCAGAAGTTAGACAGCCAGTTACAGAGCTCAGAATCTCCAGGGTGAGGGAGCCCTTTCCCATCTGTATTTTATTTGTCAAAAGGCTGTGGAAATTTATGACACGTTCTTGATTTCCACGGGCTTTTTATCTTCTGTGCACAAAGATAGGAATCTGCCCAGTTCATCTCCAAAAAAAACCTGCTGCTGATCAAAGCTGAGCTGGTGAGTGATGCTTCTTGTACCTCTGTGGTATGTGTGTATTTAAGAAAGGCTAAAAAATGCAATGCAGCAGTATCTGTCCTAGAGGACTAAGAAAATGTGAAACAGCCATGCAGACACCAAGGTCAGTGCAGAAGGAGGGTAGGAGGTGCTTTTATAGTTACTAGTGTATGATGGACTCTTTAAAAACATACCAAAAAACAACCTGTTACTGAGACTTTTGGCACATTTTTGCCATTTTAGTTTTGAAGAAGGATTTTTTATTTTCATTATTAGACAGCTGTCCCTGACTTGGGAGTCAGTAGCTCACACAGCTTGATTGCACAAATAACATTTATCTGCTCCTTGCTAAATTTATTTGCCTGATACTCAGACATATTGATTTGTCTAAATCTTTTATTGTCAAGCAGTTAAGTCCTTTCTTCTTTTTCCTTTCTTCCTTTTCCTTCCTTCCATGCAGCTTTGAATTGATACTTTCTCTAAATGTCGTTCAATCTTTTATAATTTATTTTTCTGATATATTTACTTTCAAAAAGATTGTGTTTCCTTTTTTTCTGACCTCTTAATCTTCTTCTCTCAGATTGGAACTTTCACAGATGCATCTAGTTGGTACCTCAATTACTGCCTTTAAAAGCCTGATTTTTGTTTTTGAGATGACTTCTACGTTTTTTGATTTCTATGCCACGGCTATTCTTGTCATGTCTAACCTCTTTCTAGTATTTGCTCCTGTCCAGGTCAAAGTCTGAACATAGGTACAAAGCCGTTCAGCCTGCTCAAGCTTTTCCCTTCCATATTCGCCTCAGCAATTTTCTTGCAATAAATCTTTTTGGTCTCTGAATGTATGATTGCATTCTCAGCCCAATAAAGCTCATGTATTATCTTAGTGTAATGGAAATCCCTTCTCAAGCATTGTTAAGAATACCCAGTCACGTCCCATCGAATCCTAATTGGCTTGGTGAAACTTAAAATTAAATATTGAAAAGTGGCCTAATTGTTGAACAAAGTTCCTCATGATCCTTGTGCTTTTCACTTGTTCTCTATCTGTTCAGCTGATGTTTCCTACTGAATTTACTTTTTAATATGTGATGCCACATGCATATAAAACTGAATAAAAAATAAATTACTAATGCTATCAAAACTTTTTTTAGCTTTTGTTAGTAAGAATATTCATTCTTGTCCTAGTATTGTCCTGTGTTTGTCCAGATCAAATGGATCTCTGTATTTTTATGTGATGTATTGAGATACGCTATACAGTGAATTATATAGGTATGGAACGTTTGTGATTTGGTTGCTCTTTTTAATCCTGAGTGCTGCTTCAGATTTTAAGAGAAGTTCACTACAGATCAGCCAGAAAAAAAAATCAAGGACAAATATAGTTTAATGCAATAAGTTTATTTTCACTGTTTCCTCCAGAGAAAAATAATTCTCCTTCTCAGTCAAGAAGACATTAAACATAGTTCTGGTAAATTGCAGTGCTCCCCTTGGCCTTTCCTTTGCTTCTTTCCCTCCTTTTTCTTTACCACCTCCTCCCTCTCTTTCCCCATTATTGCCGGTACATTGGAAAAATATTACTACAGTCTATGATATTGCAAGTCTGTTTATTCAAGATATTTTACCTTCTGAATTGTTGTGCACAAAAATATTTACACTGCTGCATGTTCCAAAAAGTAACCATAGAAAACATTATCTGCCAAGTGGGCAAGTCACAATACTTCTATTGTACAACAGAACTTGCCAAACTCTCCGATGCACTTCACTTGGTGAAAAAAAAGCAATTTATGGATAGAGAAAATTGATCCTTAAAATATTCTTAATGTATGCCCTTGGGCCAGCTACCAATTTAATCCATACTTACTCAAAGACAGAAAAAGACTATTAGCTACTTTAGCCTGCAAGATTTCTTGTGAAATTCAGAATGTTGTTTCCTCTCTTCTATGGTCCCTAAACAGTACTTTGTAGAATCTTAAGTGACAGTAACTTATTTCTTTTAACCTCTTCACATCTTTGAAAAGTCCCATTTATTGCTACTTATTTTTTTCTAAGAATAAAATTAATATTCCTTTAAAAATCTTTATTTTGTATATTAATTGTTTACTTCCCAAACAAGTGAAAATCAAACATAGCAATGTTTGATTCTTAAGTATTGCAGTATTGTATTTTGATTCTTAAGTATTGCAGGATCCAAAACTTTATAGCAGAGATTTTAGGGGATGTTACTTTGGGAGAGACAATAAGAATAAATCCGTAAATAAGTAGTTTCAAAAAAAGCAACATAATAAATTAACATAATAAATTGAGCAACATAAATAGAATTGAGAAACATAATAAATTGAGTAAAGCAAAGTCTCAAAAAGGCTTTAAAGAATTTCTTGCTCAGTGCATAAAGATATTATTTAAAAAAGCCTTTGTCATATAAATGTGAGGTATCAAGAAAGGAACCTTTAGCTCAAGGTTAGCTTTTTGTCTGAATGGATCTCAGATAATCTAATTTGTAAGCTAAAAAATGGTGACAAAAGTACATAAAATTAAAAGCCTTGTGGAAAAAAACAAACAAACAAAAAACACCTTCTTCTAGGTGTAATATGTAAAGAATATGAGAAAACTGATTTTACTAATAAACATATGTGATTTAATGCTTCAGGGAAAAAAAAAAGGAACAAAAAGAAAAAAAACAAGATTATTCTCAAACATAATAGCTTTTTAAACCCAATAGCGTTGTACTCTATTTAAAAAATAATTCATAACTTTAGTGCTCAGTGACAAAAAGTAGTGCAGAAATGTTATTTCCATTTTTTTTACTGCTTCTGCAAAAATTTAACGTGTTTTTTCAGATTTTCAGAAAATCTATGAGGGGCTTGAAAGCCATGTAGAATTAATACAGGTGCATTCTTGTAGGAAGAATGGTTGCCCCATAGCGGCAACAAAAGAATAACTGGAATTCCACTGCCTTAAGAGGCGTAAGTTGTCATGGGGATAGCCAAGGCTGTCTGAAGTGGTTCAGTTTACTCAGTAGCAATGCTACTTTGCAGCAAAGGTTGTTAGTATTTCCCTTTATTTCCCCACCATTGTTGTGGTTTAAAACTGTTCTGATGGCTGCCTATTAGGTATCAAGGAAGGCTGCATGAAAATCGTGTTTGTCAAACCACTGTAACTTTCATAGTACACTCTCAGAAGTATGCAAGCTCAAGATTTTGACAAATATGTTTGTTATGACCGAAAATGCACTTTATATTCTGTAAGCAGTGAAATATCACACAAAGGACACCAGAGATTGAAGGCTTAATTTTAAGCCTAAAATTTAATGTTCAATAGGCAAATCTCAAGAAAGAAAATGCTGGAAGGAGAGACAGGATGGAAAGATGCAGCAGGTAGAGCTCACCTCTATTGTTGACTTGTTTTACAAGTTCAACTTGTATTTTGCTGACTCTCCAGAGTGTTGTGTAGCAGTACCTGAAGACAATATTGACATTACTTAAACTCTGTTTAGACCAGTAGTACTGTATATTTACATTCAGCCACTGTCGTGCATGTTCTGACAAAGATGTGGAATAGTAATGAATAGCATTATATTGTGATGACTTGGATAATCAATGTCTGTATTTGAATGACCTGGAGTGAACAGATCAATCTCTGAATGTAATAGTTCACAACAGACCCAATAAAAGAGATAAAATCTTTTTTCTCTGTGCTAATCAGAGAAAGCACCAAAATTTCAGTTGGGAATGAAAAATGTTATAACAAGTGTTGTTTTCTTCCTTCCTTCCTTCCTTCCTTCCTTCCTTCCTTCCTTCCTTCCTTCCTTCCTTCCTTCCTTCCTTCCTTCCTTCCTTCCTTCCTTCCTTCCTTCTTTCCTTCTTTCCTTCTTTCTTTCTTTCTTTCTTTCTTTTTTAATTTTAATGGCCATGGGGAAATTTTTTTCTGAGATATGGAAAAGTAAAAAGAGATTTTTTTTTTAATATATATAAAGGAATATTTCTTGCAGCCTGTGCCAGTTTGCTGTATATTTTGTAGCTGCAGTGAAACTAGTTTTCCTGCTTCGTCTCCCTCAAAGCACAGATTTTGAGAGGACAGGTCAATATAATAGGAAATTCAAAAGAAAAGGTGTGTTGAAAAATGCTCTTTCTTATAAAGGCTGCAGGGTTTTAGAAGGACTTTTTAAAAGTTTGGAAGGTAGACAGAAGAGGAGAAGAATGTAAAGCACAAGAGCTACAAGGCATACTGGGAGGCATCAGAGAATGCAACTGGAAATAGATAAATAAATACACACATAAAAAAAAAGCACAGAAAGACTGAGATGGAGAATGAGGTAGAAATCAGTGGAACTACAACAGTGATGAGAAAGTGAATGTGGGTAACCAGAGAGGATGAAGAGCAGCAGGGAAGGAAAAATAAATAAGAGATAAAGAAGAGGAAGAACCAGAAGGAAAGGAAAATGAAACCTGAGTGAGCAAGAGAAGAAAGAAAAAAGATTAAGAAAAAAATCAATTGCACAGGGCTGGAAGGGAGAAGGTACTGAGATACAACAGTGATATAAAAGCTGTAGAAACGATTGTGTAGGTTATATAAGAAAATAAGAGAAGTAAAGCAAGATAAGCTCAAGGGGAAAGGACGAGAGATCAGAAGGAAAAAGAAAATGAAGCGTTTAGGACAAGAGAATTCACACTGAGTTGCAAAGGCCAAGAGGATGGACTAGGTATACATCAGCAGAGTCAGTCAAATCTGAGGTACCTTATTACTGGGTAACGATTCTTGACTTAAGCACTGCGAATAACCGATTTCGTGTTTGAGCTATGAAATTGAAAAGCGGAGGGAAAAGAATCAGTTTATTTCATACTTAATTTGCTTTAAAAAAAAGAGAGCTCTCAACAGCAGAAAGAACCTGACTCTGTAAGCACTGCAAGATGTATTTTTTTCCAAATATTTTATGGGGTTTTGTGACTATTTCCTGTGATGGCACTAGCTGTTCCTTGGACTAAGATACCTGTGGATTCACACTGTCATAGGTAAATCCTATAACTTCCTAATCAGAATTATTTTCTCTCTCTGACTCAGCAAAACCCTACACGAAGAAGATATTGACAACATCCCAACTGCAGCACATACTGGAAGGATAAATTCAGGGAAGAATCACGCCTTTTGGTTGTCTAACTGCAGTGCTAGAGAGTTACTCCTCTTAGAATAAAGGATTTATGCCTATGCTGAGAGATAAAGCAAGGTTTCCAGGCTCCTAGAACTCAACACTTGCCCACCATCACATCTTTGTGCAGTCTCAGGATGGGATCTGGGAATGGCATGACCTTTCTGTCATAGAATCACAGAATGGCCCAGGTTGGAAGGGACCTCGAGGATCATGAATCTCTAACCCCCCCCCCCACCACAGGCAGGGCCACCAAGCTCCACATTTAATACTAGACCAGGCTGCCCAGGGCCCCATCCAACCTGGCCTTGAACACCTCCAGGGATGGGGCATCCACAACCTCTTTGGGCAGCCTGTTCCAGCACCTTACCACTCTCATAATAATGAACTTCCCCCTGACATCCAACCTAAATTTTCCCTCCTTCAACTTAAAACCATTTCCCCTTGTCCTGCTGTTATCTACCCTTTCAAACAGTTGACTCCACTCCTGTTTATAAGCTTCCTTTAGGTATTGAAAGGCTGCAATTAGGTCACCCCACAGCCTTCTTTTCTCCAGGCTGAACAAGCCCATCTCCCTCAGCCTGTCTTTGTAGGGCGGGTGCTCCAACCCTCTGATCATCTTTGTGGCCCTCCTCTGGACCCTCTCCAACACCTCCCTGTCCTTCTTGTATTACGGGCCCCAACCTGGACACAGTAAACCAGATGGGGCCTCACAAGAGCAGAGTAGAGAGGAACAGTCACCTCCCTGTCCCTGCTGGCCACCCCTCTTCTGATGGAGCCCAGGGTACCATTTGCTCTCCTAGCTGCAAGAGCACACTGCTGGCTCATGTTAAGTTTTTCATCCACCAGGACCCCCAGGTTCTTCTCTGCAGGGCTACTCTCAGGGACTGCTCCTTCCAGTCTGTATAAATGCCTGGGATTCCTCTGGCCCAAGTGCAAAACCTTGCATTTTGCTGTCCTGAACCTCATTAGATTCACCCGGGCCCACCTTCCACATCTGTTGAGGTGCCTCAGAATGGCATCCCTTCCTTCCACTGTGTCAACCGCACCACTCAGCTTGGTGTCATCAGCGAACTTGCTGAGGGTGCACTCAATTCCATCATCAATGTCATTGATAAAGATGTTAAAGAGCATTGGTCCCAAGACAGACCCCTGGGGGACACCGCTCATTACCGGCCTCCTCTGTTTGCGGCCTTTCAACCAATTCCTTATCCATCGGGTTGTCCACCCATCAAATCCACATCCCTTCAATTTGGAGATTTGGAGATGTGGTAGGGACCATGTCAAAGGCTTGCTCAAGTCCAGGCAAATGACATTGGTCTCCTTCTCTTTGTCCACCAGTGCCGTCACTCCATCATAGAAGGAGTGTCATGCGGACAGAAAGGTACGGGGTTGAAAAATCATTTCATTTCAGCAGACTGAGAGGCACCTCAAAGATGACTTGTGTCATAAAATGGTATGTAGCTTTAGAGCTTCTGATGCAGATGTCTTACTTGGCAAGAATATTTGAATATATATGAAGGTAAGACTGTTTCCAGTCTACTTACAGGATTGTTGTGAAAGGTCATATTGGACACCTCCAGGCACTAGTTTTCAGTCCATATTTTTTACAGTCAAAATGAGTCTGTGTGAGTTCTTGCTTCTTGCACCTCTATTATTTTAATTTTCTCAAATCTTTTTAGCAAAATCATCTTCTATTTGCAAAATGTCTCTATGTAAACTTTGCAAAACAAATGAGAAACAACAAATCTTTCACCAAAATACAGGATCATAGTTCAAACAGCATGAGAAAGTATTGGTGTTTACAGAAATTACATCTCAGACTACCTGAAAAATATAGGAGTGAATTCAACTGCAGAAATTGTAAGAATATAATATTGTGGATTTATTTTTTCTAAAATCAATCTTAGATGAAAAATGGTGAAAAGCAGGTACGATTCTTTTAGATCAATTGACTCGTGCCCATAAGAATATAATGTCAGCTGTCAAAATGTCAAGCTATTTGACTTCATGACAAATGAAGAGCATGATAACAGGAATAAACCAAGAAAAGAACATTGATTTGCATGTTTTTGTCCTGGCCTCTAGTCAAACAAATGAAAATGTAAATGTCCTGCAGCTTGTTTGTTGCTGGAGTCATGCATTATGTAAGACGAAAAAGATAAGCATATTGGGAATTACATTTTTATTTGTGCAGCTCATGTCATCACTATAGTCACTGGCTGGAAATATTGTCCCATGATTCACTGCTATTGCCTTGGGCAATTCAATATTTTATTGTTCATTTTTCTTTATTCTACATGGGTGTCTGGGCCAACCAGTGCAAGCAATACTTTGAAGCCCTTTATGATTCCTCTAACAATCTCTCATGTCTGTGCAAAAAGACTTTTTTCCTTGAGTTGTGTAGAGCAAGTGTAAGTGCTTGGAATTTGCTTTCTAAGCAAAGAAGATAAAGTGTTGCAATCTTAGAGAAGTTTCTGGAAAATGCTTAAGATATGATTGACCACAGTAGGATTCTTGTGCAAAGCATAATATAAACCACAGGTTTGATTAAACCTTTTCCAAAGTGAACATTCTGCAAAATGGCAATGGCTAGAGCTGCCAAGTTTGTAAAGAAGAGAGCAAATTTCAACATTCACTTTCTTTCATTAAGCAAAAGGCTAGAAAGAATGAAATTCTAAGCTGAAATTGTTATAAATAATGAGTAACCAAAGGCATAGAAAGTATACAGGTTAGTACAGGGAAATTCAGTGAATATACTAGAAGTAAAGGTAGGAGGAAACTGACAATATATATGTGTATAGGAGGAAAATATAACTTTAATGACAACTGTAATAGAGAGGAAATGTGGTGAAAGGTATTGGTAATGCAAAGTATTTGTCTAAAATATATGCAAAATGCGTAGGTGTTAATTCTACTAAAATGATAAAATGATCTAAAATCAAAAAGTATGTTAAAAATGTGCAAAAATTAAAGTCTTGTGAAGCTTTGCACAAGTGTAAGCTGGTATAATCAGAAAATCTTGAGAGAAAATGAAAGGAAAATTGCAAAAAATCACGTAGATATTTCTGGGAAAGAGATTATATCTTAGTCTGAGAATACACCAGACTGGAAAGGAGGAAAAAAAATCTGAATCTGGTGAATTTTCCAGGCGAGAATGTGAAAAAAAAAAAAAATATATATATATATATAAATAAGATGATGCAAAATATCATAGATAAAAAAAAGGAAATAAATTTAAAAAAGGGAAGAGCTACACAACAAGATATTCCAGAATAAATGGTCTTCTAGGAGGTCGTACTGACAAAAGGCACAAACAATATTGTGTTTGAACATGAGCTCATTTTAAGATCACAAAAACAAATTGTAAGAGAAAATGAGATAATATGTTACTGGGATTGATCCTTAAATATAATCTCAAGTTGCAGTCTGTGACTAAAGTTGTGTTGATATTAGCAAAAGGTTTCATATACCTCCTTACATCAAATCAGAGCCCAAGAGATAGCTGCCTGGAAAGTAAAGGGGTAAAAGTAAAACTGTGGAGCAATTATTAAGACAATGGATGTTTGGGCTTCTAATGTAATGGTAGTAGCTCTGCCTGTAAAAAATACACTCTGAAAAGTGAACACTTTCAAAGGAAAGCATCTGATGATGTAAATTCACTATATTACTGTATGAATTGGAAAAAATCCTGTTTACACCTTGCACTTGTTTTTTCAATTCTTACCTTCCTAAATAGATTTAACTTTCAACAAAACCCTGGATGAGCAATTCCTGAATGTTTTCTGCATTTTTGGCCTTTTAAGTAGGGACTTGTGGGCTAGCATAATAAAATAGGAGGCATTACTTTCAGAGCAGCCCGCATACATCAGTTATACCTACATTGTGACCACTGGCTAAAGACAGAAGAAGGGGTTGTGTGAGGCTCTATAAACGTTTGGGGTCTCTCATATATTAAATTCTGGGATTGTTTATACCAGGTAGAGCCCTATGAGTTTAATTGTACTATTGATCAGCTTACAGTATCAGTCAGTCTAAATGTGGACAAAATGCTGTCCGTATTCCTGCAGCTATACAACCCTTTTACAGTTTCAACAATTGGTATTTTTGCTTCTTTCAGATAAAATATAAAACAAAATCCCAAATGAACAAACAAACGAAACAACAACAAAAACAAAACACATGAAAACAGCTATAGCTTACAGCTAAAGCTATAGTTTCCAAATGATTTAAGGAAGCTAAATATATTAAAATCAAGTGAAAAATACTCTGTACATCATCCAGTACAGAACTGGATGATGGGGGTAAACATTCACCTCTTAGAAATCAGATATGGGAGCTGCTCCAAAAGCAATACCTCCTATTTTATTATGTTGGCCCACAAGCTCAGAGTCAGATGTTGTCAGTAGAGGTTGAATCTTCCCACCAGTATTCCACTGTGTTTTGTTGCTGTTTGCTAGATGGCAGCAGAGAGAAAGTTTGACAAGTGCACATGAAGCCAAGGTGCGGAACTGAATTCCTCCATGAGGAATAAATTGCATCCTTTGACGTTCATTGATGCTTGCTGGATGTTTATGGAGACCAAACAGTAGATGTGAGCACAGTGAGGTGGTGGGTGGTGTATTTCAGCACTGGTAACTGTGACAGTGGATCACCTCCAATGGGGCAGATTTTTACAAGCATGGCATGCAGGCTTTTGTTCCTTGCTGGCCAAAATGCATAGCTGGTGGTGCTGACTATCTTGAAAAATAGTGTTTTGTAGCTGAGAATTTTCTCTATCAAATTGTGTTATTGTGCTTTTTGTATCTGTTGTAGTTTCTATAGAAGTAAATAGGAGGCATTACTTTTGGAGCAACCCATTTATTTTTTCTTACTGTTCTCTTTTTTCAGCTAAGGTCAAGAATTTCAAAAGAAAGTTCAAATAACTGAGACTGAATGAGTAACAGACCACGCATAATTAGAGTGCTCTGTTTTGAGCAACTCCTATATATTTGACACAAGTGAATATTTATGATATAAAACCACATTTTGTGTTGTGCAGCTTTACTGCTTGTCATACAGGTTTTCAGTATTTCACTTTACAGCATATATTTGTATTCAGAATTCATTATGCACACATCACAAACACTACACAATAGCTGAGTTTAAACAAGTCTGTTTCTGTACTTTTGGATCAGATACAGCTGGCAGACTAAAGTACAGTGGAAGCAGCAAACCTCAGTGATATCTGAGCAGCAGATTCTGAAAACTACAGACACTTCCAATTACAAGGTTTCCAAACAGTTCCTTAACTTATACAGCTATTTTAGGGAGCTCATGTTTTTGCAAGCTTTAATGAGCAGTCTTGCAAAAAATGTCAATCATAAAGTAAGAACCGGGAATTTTTCCTTTTCTCCTGCTTAGGGGCATTCCTTTTAAAAAAAATCCAAAATTAAATAAAATAAACTGAATTCCCAACTTTTTTTTTCTTTTTCTTTTGTTTAGCATACAGAGTATCTGTGTGGCTTTGACAGATTTTTGTTACAAAAAATAATAATACAGTAAATAAGTTTAAAAAATATGATATATATTTTCAAAAGCAATTAATGAGTAGGTCTGATTTAAATGCCTGTCTGAGAGAAATTGCTACTGAACTGTCCAAAACGTTTTCAGAGCTCCAGAGGAACAACCAAAATCATTTGACATTTTGAGAAGAGAGATGAGAATAAAATTGTGATTTCTTATTCCAATAGATTGTATCATTCTTCTCTTCCTGACACTTCCACTGAGAAATTATAATATGCATATTGCTGTTGAATGAGTTCAAGTCGAAGGTCAGCACTTAAATTCACCTTGAATTAATTCATTCTGTTGTATCAAACTATTTCATTTTCTGCACTCTCCTCCTTTGTGCTCTTCTAATCAGCAGTGCTCCAAGTCACAAAGAATAGCCATTCAAAAGACTAGTGCTAAAAGGCAGTAGTGGGCATCAAAGGAAAATAAAATCAAAGTTAAATTTAAAAGTAAGCATAAGAGCCACAAAAATATTTCTGCATCCTTTTCTAAAGCATTATTTGCTACTATAGCACACCCTACTCATTCTTTGATTTTAA
Organism: Pavo muticus; assembly: GCA_016647715.1. NCBI lineage: Eukaryota > Metazoa > Chordata > Aves > Galliformes > Phasianidae > Pavo > Pavo muticus. The sequence continues at coordinate 918,610 of JACDJE010000157.1, read as the reverse complement.
GTACTTGAGATATTTGAGGAAAGCAAGCGAGCTGTCCATACAAATGGGATATTCAAGGGTTACCATGCTGAAAATAAATATTTGTTCATGTTTGCGTACAAGTCTTTAACTGCTTGTCTGTGTTAAGGCTGTAAATGAGTGGTCAGACAAGAAAAGACAAACTTACCAGTAGATTGGTTTTAGGAAGAACTGTCCTTTTACTAATGACCACTTTGGCTGCAGCACACAATGAAAAATTTTGAAAATGATGTGCTTCTGGATAATGCTGTCTTTGTACGGAGATCCTGTGTTCTGGTTTGCATAATTCATTTTGAAAAGAAATGAACATTTGTTTGTCCTTTTTGTTTGTCCTTTTTGTTTGTTTGTTTGTCCTTTATGAGGCTGATATGGGAACTAAAGCCCAGTTACTGGTCTGAGACTAAAAGTCTCAATTTCTTAACTTCCACTGAAATCCATATCAAAAATAAAGACAAAATATCAAAATTGATGAGTTGCTTTGCAACACAAGACAAAATGTTGTTATGATACCTAAGTGGGGCAGTCTGCTGTACAGGGAAAACTCAGCAGCATATGACAACAGCAACAACTGGAAACTGTGGAAGAAAACGTTCTTTCAGCTCAACTTTTCCAGGAAATTTTCTGAACTCGTTGAAAATGACATTAATCCAGTCTTGAAAATAATCACACTCTTCTGTGAAGTCCAAATTGAAGGATTTTTATTTCTCTTTGCTTGGCAAAGTCTGCTTTAAGAACTAGATCCTCAGAGAAGCTTTTGTTCACCATGGTAGCAGACATCAAAAAACACATATGAATCATAAATGCCATTTCACAGTCACTTTTCTGGGAAAAGAGAAAAAGAAAAAAGCAACAAAACATATAAGTAATCATATCAGAGGATGCTAGTATCCCCACTGTCTCTAGTATACCAAAAAAATCACACTTCAGTCCATAAAACGTATCTCATATAATTGAAAATGTGCAATTAAAAATATATATATATTTCCTAGGTATGGAATTTAGTGCACTGTTTGAATGGACATCATAAGAAAATCTGGCAGCTGCCTTCAACCTCTCCTCCTCTGAGAGCAAGTGCAGGAGAGCTTTTGATGCAGAACAATGACAGGAATATTCTTAATATACTAATGCAAAAGATATATTTGATGAAGATATTACCCTTAAGAAAATCCTTAAGAAATGTTATTGCACTGTTGTAGTGTTATGCAGAGGGAAAGAAAAAGAAATAAATTTTCTCTGGCCATTTTAAAATATGAAAAGCAAAACATTCCTGGCTGCTTAAATGAGTGGAATGATATAATTTAATTTAGAATGACAGTTAAAAACCTCCATATCTGGGATTTCATATTGTAAATTAAATTTTCCTACCTAGCTTGGCAAATGTCAGATAAATAATGCATATTTAATTTATTTGCGTTTTGACTATTGACTGTGATTCACAAATATGTCTCTTTGTGGAGGAGACTTCTGCATAATGTGTTGTGTGCAGCATTTTAACTGAAGTGATCATTAGCATTCAAGATTGTGGAATAGCTTAAGCATCTTTCCTTACACAGCAATAGATTTGTATCTCAGAACATGTACAGAAGATATTTTCAAACTTTGTATAAAGTGGAGTTGTTGGATGGATTTTACTACTAGATGGAAAACAACCAGATAATTCCTGTGATTTCAGAACAGTGTTGAGCAAGGGAATTGGAAGGGTAGATAAAAAGAGTGACTGTTACCATACATTTAAGAATATGATATTTATAATTTCCTTTGAAGATTTTAGGCGTTTTTTCACAACTGAGGTAAAAGTGATACATGACAAATCTTTTTCTTTAAACAAGCAGCAGATAACCCAACAACTTTTGTATGATGCTATTTAGGTGTCAGTACTGAAAGTACAATATTGAAAGACCTTTTTGTTTATAGATATAAAAGGACTAAAACACATTGGCACCTCTGATAAGGTCCTTTTTATATTCTGGCTTTATCTTCATTATTTTGTATTAGTACTTTTTCTAACTCTAGTCTGGGTTGTATTACCTAATGTTTCATTGATGAACTCCTGCTTACTCAACTTCTTTTAGAATGTAATTTCACATTTACAGCCATGATAGTGGATGGAAAGCATCCCCTAGAAGCCTCTGGTCTCTTCAATTTAAGTTTGATTTTTCAGATAAATTATTTTTCTATGAGAACACAGAATAAGTTTTGTTGTTGTTGTTGTTGTTGTTGTTGTTGCTCTAGAAAGGCAATAACTAGAAAGAAACACATGCATACTTGAAACTTGGAAGCTGCTGGAGACCTTCTCTCCCTGATGTACTGAGAGGCTGAGAAGTAACCAGTCAGTTTCTTGTTCGGACCAAAGTGAAAGTGCTGTGTGTTGAATTTCTGGAGAAGAATAACAGCATCTACAGCTCCCCAGACTTTCCCTGGGTCAGTGTTAGGATTTCTTTCATATCTGAAAGAAGCCCGTATTGCTCTTATGAGAAGAACAATGTACTAACATTGTCTTTAGATTTCTAAAATCTTCCTTTTTAAAGAGATAATGCTTTTGTTCTTTAGAAGGAAGCACAGCAATTTGCAAGATTTCTTGAATGCCGCCATGAAGTCCACAGCAGTGACATTCCTGTTATGACATTGCACACTGCCTCGAGGTTATAATGTTTAATTGGATGCACTTAAAAAGTGTTTTAGTTGTAATGCTTAAGTATTAGAATAACTAAGTCAGGGTATTACCTTTTTATATCAATATCAACAACCAGAAATAGAATATTATTAAACACAGTTGTTAGTCTTAACAGTTGCTGATCATTTCATCCCTGTTTGCAAATAGTCCGGAAAGCATGATTCCCTTTTCCCTTCTTTCTCTTTTGCACTTAGACAACATGAAGAGTTCTTGAATACAGCTAAGCTGAAATCTTCCTTCTGTTAAGCACATGGAGATTACTTCTTTGATGACTCTTAGTGTGGAAGGTATTGTATCTGGCATTTTTAATACCCCTTTCCAACCAATCCATCTATGCTAAATGGGTTCATGAAATTACCAGGCAAAACTGAAAGACTTCCTGAACAGAATTCAGAATCTCTTGGTAGATTAAATATATGTCCCACACATTTTATAGATTCAGTGGAGCCCTCTCTCTTCCTCTCCCTCTACCACACACATACACATACTCAGAAATACTCTTAAAAATACTCTTAAAAATATCAGATCAATTTCTATGTATATGAATAATCTGTTTTTTTTCAGTGAGACAGATAATGTCATTTTTATTTTTATAACATAATTTAAGTTATAAACAGATAGTTTAAATCGAGTAAGCATGGTTCAGTTATTTTAGGCATGACAGAATCTGGCCCACCCCATGAGAATAAGTGCACTACTGAAGTGGTTATGTCATGTTCAAGAAGGATGACCCTAATCAAAATGTTGGACTTTTCTGAGATTTGCAAGGCAGATCTCCACTCCAATATTATTCTTTTTCCATATGCATGGAACTTCAAAGGATTATGTATGTAAGAAAGAGAAGAATATCTTAATCAAGATCAGCCATGCACATCTTGAGAGGAAAGTTTGCATTCAAATGAGGACTGGCTGAAAAATGAAATGTTCTTTATTATGACCAGAATTCTGTGCAAAATTGAGAAAGTAATTTATGCTGTCAAGCTTAAAAGCAGAAAGAGACAAAGCAATTGAGAATGCACGAAAGGGAGCCCTCTTCTGTTAGCATAGAAGGGGACTAGACAACCCAGTAGACAACTGTGAGCTGAATGGTGCCTTGTAAGCAAAGCCATAAACAAGGAATAGCATATATCCTGATAGACACATGCCTCCAGGTACAACTCGCATAGATGTAATTGCTTCCTCATTGCTACTCTGTAACAGAGATAAATCATATTGGCCTGTACCAATTGGCAGACGATTTAGAAGACAATGTGAATCTGATCAAATCAAAAATCTTGGTTCTCTCAACCACCTCTCTGGTCTTTTCCTCTTTGTAAATATATAAAATTTTCTCTTTATTTTAAGGAAGGAAAACAAAGTGTGTCTGTCTTTCATAGGTCTCTATCATGGAGAAGTTGTTATCTGGAAATGTAAATTGCAGTTAACATGTGAGTGTTTTTAATTGCAGTGCCTCAGAAAGATTCTCTCACTCTTGATGAAGGTATGGGAGAAATCTTACCAGATTAATTCAAGTGTGTTCCTGCTTAGTCACTGAAGCAAAGTTACTGAGACCATCCAACTATCTAAGGTGGGTGCACTATATATACTGATTTCCCTCAAAGTCTGGCTAAAAAAAGCATGCCAGGAATGCAGACCCCTAAAGGGTAGAGAGAAGTAGTTAAAACCTTCTGGCTGGTATTTAAATACCTAGTTTAATATATTCAGAATGAAAAAATATATTCAAAATACAATTAGTGTGCAATTTATTATTGAACAACATGGTTATATGCATGAAGATATATACATGCACTGTGGTAGTCAGGTCAGACCACAGTAAGATTAAAACAAACAAATCACAGTTAAAAAGAACAATTGAAAAACAAAACAAAACAAAACAAACAAACAAATGAAAACATTAAGCCTAGTTCTTCAAACTGTTAAAGTATTTAAGTCCCTTGGCTCTGTGTTCAGCTGCATTCAGTTCAGTAGTTATTCCATACCAAGAGACCATCTGCTTAGCAAAATGTAATCAATCTCTCTTTTAAAAGCATGACAAAAATCCCTCTTTCTATACTGGCACTCTTAACATAAACAAGGGCATCCTGTGTCCTTTCTGCTCAATCATGAGGAAGAAGAATGAATTATCCCTTCCTAAAATAATTTTTTCCAATAGAGATTGAAGGCATGTGGGTATACCCCACTGATGTCCAAGAGAGTTTTGGAAAACAGAGGTCTCTTATTAGAGCCAAGAAGCAGTGAGGTGTCACATTTAGTGCCATGGATGTGCATGCGGAGAGGGCATTCATACAGTGCAGCTTCAGAGCAGTTTGGGTTACACAAAGTTTTTGTGACAACCCATACCCAACGATGAAATAGAAAGTGACATCCTAAGGTAACAGACATCATAAAGGAAAAAATATGCAGAGAAAGCAGCTGTTCTCCCACTGCTGTCTCATCCTTCTTCTGCCTATCATAAACCTATCTTCCTGTTTTATTTCAGGAATACATTCATTTTATGTTAACCACATTAAATTATCTTATGTTAAGTAAACACAAGCATCTGGATGAGCTGCAGAAAATATTAAAAAAAAAAAAATTGCCCAAACTTAAAATTGTTTGAAAATCTAACAAGTCCAGTCTAAGACTCATTAAATAAGAATGTATGTAACCTGGTTGTTCGTCACTTTTGCAGATTTGTTAGAATTACTCTTTTATTTAATGTTCTATTTCATGTTGCCAGGACAACTGACTTGAAAGTGCAGTGAGCATTGTAATGTTACAGAAGACTTACAGTCTCTGTACTTTTGCGTTTTAAATCCATTCCCATTTTCTACTGTTTTTTTTTCTTGCACTCTTGTCCTGAAAATAGACGAATAAATTTAATAATATCCTTAATTTATAGTTTCTAGTTAGACTCCAGGGCTGCTGGGACTAGGTGTTTGGCAGTGGTGGACACAGCTCAAATATCACATTCTTAATTGTTCCACAGTACTAATTACAGATATGGAGGGGCAGGGGAAGGAGTATTGGTTTCTTGGAAAGGTTGTGTACTTTCTTCAGTAGTACAGTGGATCTCCTGCTAGTGTGTCTGCTCTGTAAATGAACACCACTAAAATCCATGAGAAACCTGCACTGACTAATTGTCCCAGAATACTTGCTGCAGTTTAGCTTATGAATATCTGACGTGCATGTAACTGATGCTGAAAAAAAAAAAAGTATATAAAACAAGACCAAGTTAATGACTTCAGTCCCATTAAAGATAGTAGTTTTTTATTGCAGTTATTATATGTTTAAAAATGAATAAGAAGATCTTTAAAAATTTAGAGAGGGAGATGGGGGTTTTGAAGGAAAAGGATTTGTTTCTGCCTTAAAGTGCCATTGTGACTACTCACTAGATATTTCTGGAAGATTCAGGGCTGTACTGCACTGCTAATATTCTTGTGTGAAAGAGGCATGTACTTAAGGGAGGATATCAGTCTCCAAGCCATCAACTTTCTTTGGCCTCTTTGCTGTGACTGTGAATTGTGGTGATAATATTTCTATTTGTGATACAGAAACTCAGCTGAGGGACAAGTCATGAGCTCATGCTATGCATCCGACAAATACTTTTGTACTGCTCTGTTGAGAACTCAGAGAAGTCAGATAGTTTATAACTCGATTCTGAATTCATTTCCTTTGAGAAACAAGAGTAGTCAAAGCATCCCGTTTTTAGACTAGGTCTGAGACTGGTAAAGTAACTTAAAGAGGTTCTGGCCATTGTGAACCGCAAATTATGTCCTTTTCCTTTGTAATTATCAACTTCAGCTGTGCTGAGGACATATGAACTGCGGCTAAGGTTGTAGAATTTTTGGTCTTGTCTTTCAAATTTAGAGTGTAGAGGAAATATTTGTTCTTATCACAGCAGTGTATTCTAGAGGATAATCTATTCACTGGTGATATGGGAAATAGAGTTTCTCATGTTTTTATTTCCTTCGTTTGAGTGTGGATTCAACAGCATACCACAGATGGTAGGAGATAAGGATGTACACCAACAGCACTCTGATCATGTTCTACTTTTTGTAAGTCTTTCACATTCACTGGAGTAGAAGCAGGAGCAAAGATACTCTCTTTATTAGGAACTTGCTCTATAAACTTAGGTGGATAGCCTCCCTTCCATCTCAGAGCACGTGTTCCTGCTGGGAAATGGGGGAACCACTTTCCTGCATATTGCAATGAAATCTGGATCAGCAACATTTCCTCATGCCCTTATGTCAGTAGAAATAAAACTTGGATGTGTTTGCAGCAAATAATCAGTGATCCACTCTAATATCTCTGGACACTGAGATCAAACTTCAGGACTGACTACAAATCCTGCGCATTTAGACAGAAGCTGAACATGCCTGCTGAACAGCAGACCCTTCTGTAGCTGGAAAGACTGGTGCTTCAATTCTGGTTTCCATGCTGAGATGTATTAGTTACGTTTTTTCCTATTAGGCATTTCTTTTCCCATACTTTCTTGACCTCCTTAAAGTAAGGGACAAAAGATTTTTTTTTAATCCCAAGTACTTCTTAAATGATAGCCTTCTCTCACCCAGTTTCTCTAGCTTATCATTTATTATTTTTTTCTTTCCATTTGAAAATTAAATATTTTCTATGGAATGATGCATGCAGTTTAACATGACATAGCATGACATAGTTTTGTAGGGCTTTTTTTGTTTCTGTGATGTTTTGTTTATTTGTTCGTTTCAAATACAGCAAAGGCAGAAACTAAATTAATTTAAAGCTGAATAGATATTAGGCTTTGTTGCAGCACCTGAATTGAAAAAAAAATAAAAAATCAATTTCTCATTTATCTCTTATAGGAGCTTTTTCTAAATGGAAGGCTCAAACTTCTGCTGGAAGTCTGTTCTATTTGGAATGCTTAATTGCTTTGAATCCAAAAAGTCCCTAACCCCAGACATGCTCAGGAGAAAAACAAAGCCAACCTCCACGTTCTGTCACCTGAAAATTATTGACAAATTTCAAGGCCAAGTATTTTCTTTTAGTTCTACAATATTTGGAACAGATCACAGACACTGAGGAATGACATTCTGTTACATGTATCATAAACAGCTTTCTTCAAGTACCAAAAAGGAACTAGGCATAATAATATTGCTAGATGAAGGTGAGAATGGAATTGGGCTGAATAAAAACTACTATGGCCTAAAAAAGAGCAGAAATTTGGTGCTAGATTATGCAAAAAGGAAATTTAGATGTATGTCTTCTGAAAGAAAATTATAGTAATAATAATAGTAGTAATAATGATAATGGAAGCTTCAAAACTACAAAACTAGTGTTATGTAATAAGGAATGTTTTAGTCTTTGGTCTTCCAAAAGATTAAAGTCATCTTTCAGTACCTTGGAACTAGATTTTGCTATGAATAACTGACAGACAACAAAGAAAGTGGAATTCTTATTTAGAGCATCTCAAAGTGAAGAAGTAGTAACTAATACTTTCATGTTTACAGAAGCAAAGGAGTTTCAGGAATAATTATGGGTAGTGTCAAAATTATTTTTTTCATTGCTCATTTTAATGGTAAATTCTCTAAGAATTATTTTTATAGGAATATACCACACAAGGAAAATTATCTTTTTCACTGAATTAAAGCTAATCTGTTTTCTAAATATTCCCTGTGTCCTAGTCCTGTTAAGAGAACACTCAGAATTATTCACTGAACCAGTTCAATTAACGAACATATATTCAGGAATATTACAATCCACTCAGTTTGGGGAAGAGGTTAAATTCACTGAATAAATTATTTGTTATGAATTATTCATTTTCAGCTTGTAAATATGCAATTCCCTCTAATTTTGGGTAAACACTATAATATTCGGTTTTCAGAAGGCATTAAGTGATCAGTCAACATCATCTGCTGTCATCTCTCGGCTGAGGATTATGAGGAGGTCTATGGGCCAAATTTAGTGCTCATTCCCTTTAAATAAATTTTATATTCTCTCAAAGTCACCAGAGTTTCCCTGAATTTACACATTGTAAGAGTGTAAAGGTAAGAGAAACTACAATCCTGCCTTTTCTCTAATCAGTTTAATTACTATATATAATTAAATGAAGAACTTGCTACTTTGTTATGTGTGCCTGCAGCTTACATGTTCTATGAGTACATTAAACAAAGCGTAGTTGACTGGTGATGTATTCAGTTTTGGGGTCCACAATATAAAAAGGATATTAAGAATATTAAGATATTTGAAAGCATCCAGAGGAGGGCAACAAAGATGGTAAATTGTCTGTTAGGAGAGGCTGAGAACACTTGGGTTGTCTAATTCAACGAAGAGGCCAAGACATGACCTCATTGCTAAGTGCAAAGGGAGGCACCAATCTCCCTCGTAACCAATACTAGGGTGTGTGAGAATGTCACAAACCTGTGCCAAGGTTAAGACTAGATATAAGGAATTTTTTTTTTACTTGAGTGTCAGACCCTAGCAAGGTGGATGATGCTCCACAAGTATCAGTGTTCAAGAGGCATTTGGATAATGCCCTCAGTAATATACTATAACACTTGATAGACCTGAAGGGTTATGGAAGCTGGACTTGATCTTTAAAGATCCCTTACAACTGTACTGAACTGTTCTGCTCTATTCTATTCTATTCTGTTTTTCTAATATAAAATTGTCAAGAAATAGTAAGAGTTGATGTAAAAATTAAAAATGAAAAAAACATACGTTTTCCCACTGTTGGGAAATGTTGCTGTTTGATTTTGACATTGTCACAAGAAGACCATCCAGTTGGTATGGTAATACCAAGATGTGCAGCTTCTTGCACCAATGAACCAAAACAAGGAATTTAGTGTGTTTGAAAACCTAATAATTCAGACTAAACACTTATGATAGATCTAAGAAGATGGTTCATTGAAATTTTCCCACAATTAATGTAGGAACTGTGGTATAAGGCAACCTACTTTAAAGACTTCTATACTCTCAACAGGACATGAAGAACTAGAGATATATTTTGTTATTTGTAATGATAGAAGCTCATATCTGGGAAGGCACAGTAATCTGGCAAATGCCTGCAGGAGTGAGAATAGGCCTATAATCTCATTTAATCTTGTGTAGGAAGATTACTCTGGTGTCATTCCTTGCTCATTTATGCGTTAGTGACCTAATTACCATTACATGTTTTTACTTTGTAGCTATTAGATCTCCTCAATGTTACAATGCCACATGCTTAACATGTTTGCCCTTTCTCCCCTACTTTCATCTTTTATCTAGTCTATCTTGGGATGTTCCTTAAGTAAAACAAAAATCTGACAGCAGTTTAATTTCTTCATGGAATGTGCTGAAATTGAAATTACATGTCTTAAGTGACAAATATGTCTTCACTTTAAAACAACAGTGCAATTTTTTTTCATTTCTTAGAACCATAGAAGAAAAGTTTTACATTTTAACATGCACCATGTCACTTCAACTCATTGAGTAGCGAAACACTGGTATGATATTAACTGTAGAAACATGCCATATGTATTGGTCTATTCTGAAAACAAGATACTCGTGTGACCTCTTAGCACTAATTAGCTTTGACTGTTTGGTGTTTCTGATTCCAGCTATAGTAATTACCTTGACTAATTATGTGTTTTCTCTCTCACACGCCACCATCAATTGTGTAAGAGAAAGGCTTTTATAACAGTGCTCCAAAAAGTACAGGAACAGATTGATTATGAAAAATCTAGAGGATGATCTTTTTGAAAATGAGGACAATACTTTGATTTCACATATATTACTCAGTAGAAGCTACTGTAGGTCATCATATGAAAAATATGCTAGATATTAATCTTCAGCTATTTATTTGTCTGATCTGCTTTCCAAACTTGCTTGAACCATCGGACTCCTGTCCCTAATTCCTTTCAAGCCCATGATCTGCAGAGATCTTTTCTAGTCTCTCTTCATCCCAAAATTTAATCAGGATATTCCCTCTGTGTCTTTTCTTGTATAACCAATCCCATGTCATTAACACTACCCAATGCCTCCCAAATATTTTCTCTCAAAATGTGAGTGAGCGTCAATGGTTTTGGGCCTGGTTCAACCCAGTTCTGTGACTAATTGGGGCAGGGGGGCCCACGGATCCACGCCCCAGGAGACGGTGATGGGGGAAACGGTAAAAGGTAGGGAGATAGGCATAAAAACTAAATAGCAGCAATGTTTTAAGAGCGTAATCGAATTTACTAATTATGATATCAGAATGCAAGATAGTACAATATAATACAATATAGTTGGAATTGAAGCTAATAAATAAAATGAGAGAGAGAGACTGTCCGAAACCAAAGGCCTTACTCTAATGCTGAAGGAAAGATGGCTAGAGTGCAAATACTGCAAAGATGAGCAGTAAAAAAGAAGCAGTCTCATGACTCACGAGCTGTTTTATCTTTCCCTCTAAATGGAAAACGGAAATGGAACAGTGAAGTCTTCTGGGATTTGTAGTTCTTCTCTTCTGAGAGATGTATATCTGGAATTATCAACAATCCACAGAAGTGGAGCATTAACTCTTTAACTCCCAGTACACTACATGATGTTATGATGTGGAATATCAATAACAAAAAATCATAAAACCATGACAATGGGATGAAAAAGTACATGGGAACGTTTGGACAACTTCTGCTACTGAGCCAGAAAAACAAAAATAAGGTTTTGTGTAAGTGATGTCACTGAGCTGCCAAAACAGTGCATTGTTATCCTTGGAGTTGCCTGTTTTTCTTACACATGAGGCCAGCTTAGTATTAACAATTGCATACCTCTAGATTTGGATGTTGCAAAATTGAAGGTTAAAAGGCATATATATAAATAAACTTCTACTAGGAAAACATAGAGATTTATATCCTCTAACTAGTATGCAAGGATGTCATTATATATTTTTATAATCTCTCCCCATTTTAACTGAGTTGCTTTTAATGGGATTTGATGTGTTCAGTCTGTCTCCCAAACTAAAGCCCTGCTTCTAAGTGGCTTTATCAGTGAAGTATATTTCACTCACTTGCTGAACTCAGCCAAGTCATTTTTTTTTTCCTGAATATTTAGATGAAGTTAAATGTATTGTGAGTGATACATAAATATGAATTGGTCTACTAATATATCAAGCTTAAGAGGCTTCTTATCCATCCTATTATGTTTTATGGCAAGCTTTGATTTTTGTTTCAGATAAATGTTTGGCTACTAGAACTTGCTTTTGCTTCTGACATTTTAACCAGCATTTTCCATTCAAAATTCATGATCAGTGACCCAGAAGTTCAGGCACACAGTACCCAAGTAGCAATTGTTCTTATTTCAGGCAGATCTAATCTCTTTACTCCTTAGTCTAACTACAAAACTGAATAATCTCTTTCAAATGAGACACTTAGAAACATTTCAGTGTGGCACTCCTTGAAGTGCTTCACTTCTTTGGGCTTCATCCCCTTCATACAGGATTGCAGTTGTTATACATCACCACTATTCATTTACTTATAAGCATGCAATATAGTGTTTCTTTTGTTTATAACTTGCAGGAAGATATCCAGACAACAAGATGAAAAATTGAAGTTTGTGGTAAGAGTGACAGAGCACTGGAACAGGTTGCCCAGAGTGGTTGTGCAATCTCCTTTGGAGATATTCAAGAGCCATCTGGACGCCTACCTGTGCAACCTGTTGTAGGGTACCTGCTTTAGCAGGGTGATTGGACTCAATCACCTCTTGAGGTCCCTTCCAACCCCTGTGATTCTGTGATTCTGTGATCTGTGATTCTACAGGTCGATAACTACTATTAGAAATACTGTTAAAAATGCATCCAATTGAAAGGTGCAGGACTACTGATACTTTATGAGAATTTTAACTGAATTGTGACACAAATTCTAGATGAGAAGATACCCAATAGATGTATTAGCACCCCTTGAATAAAGTGCTTAACATTGAAAAAAGGAAGAAAGGAACCTGATTATAAGCTAATCACAGAAATTTGATGAGGATTTTGGGGCAAAACATAAATTAAAAAAAAACCAAACTATTTCTGAGAAATTTTGAAGTTTTACAATTGGATTTTTTACTCCTAACAAGAGTAATTCTCAGTCATCAATTTGAAACATTGTTTTATTGATTAAAATAAATAATAATAATAATAAAATATAGCTCTAGAAATATATTGAAGACTGAAGAATCATAGAATCATTTGAGTTGGAATGGACTCCTAAAGGCCATTGAGTCCAATTCCCCTGCAGTGAACAGGGACACCTACAGCAAGATCAGTTTGCTCAGAACCCTATCCAGCCTGATGTGATCTTATTTTCTTAAAATATAATAAGCAAGGAGGTCCTACTTGCATATTTTTTTTTCATAGGGAAAAAATAATGGTTAATAATAGTTGTTTCTGCAATTAATTTGTAGCTGCTACTGTTGAAGACAAAAGATATCTTTGGACAATATTATTCTGGACTAAAAATAAAAATATAATAAAGAGGCAATTAAAAACTCCTTCATTACTTAGCAACTACTTAATGTCTCTCAGTGAGACAAGGAAGGTGCTGCCTATTACTAAAGATGGTTGTTACATTCAAGAAATAAGATGAGGTTAAGACTAATCAAGAATCTTTAGTTTATTATGAAATACTAATAGATAACAATTTGTATAAAATATTTTAACTGAATTTTAGAATGAAATCAGTAGTATTCCTTCAGTAAATAATATAAACTAGATAAACTAAACTGATTTATTTTTTTTNCTTCCCTCCTTCCCTCCTTCCTCTCGTCTTTAATACTATTAACACGAAACAGAAAAAGAGTGAAGTAGTATCAAGAATTTTTTTGACTTTTTAAAAAACTCTCTACAGAGTTACTCTTAAAAGATATGTCCTCATGAAGCATTTCAGAGCACGTTCCTAGAGCAGATTACCTGTGGAAGAAAGGTGTCTGCTATCTCTGATGTGAAAAGTGGAACAAAAGAGGTATGTTTAATCACTGAATAGTCCTTTGTGCCAGCAGGATTTGGCCTGTTCTGTAAGGGAGATTCTGCTTTCAGAGTGTAGAACTTGGTCTCAAATTGTTATACCATTGAACAATTCCTGTAATCAGCTTCTGGATCAAGTAATGTCACTGTGGATTTCAAAAGATTACATTCAATAAATGGCTTAACTGGATACTCACCAACCTACTTTCTAAAGGCAACGATGCTGATTACTATGTAAATATTCTTCCTACTGCATTGTTAAAGTACCATGACAATCAAAGATTAATTTTCAGTGTTTACTCCCAAATGTTAACACAGGAATCATCCAGGTTCCTATTACTCACTCAGAGGTAGCAATTCAGATGATTTCTTTTGACAAATCTCTGTTTATAAGGATTGTGTCTTTTAAAGTCCATCACAGTAGTTCAAGAGACACTTGAACTACTTGAAGAATGGTTTTGTAAAGAAAAAAAATCCTGTGAAATATATGAATGATCAGCTATAGCACAGCATACCAGGTGTCTTAAAGAGTCATTATGGAAATTAGTTATTAATTCTCAAAAAGTACAATTCCAAGAAAGAGCCATAACTTTTCAAGTGTTTTGAAAAAATATAAAATCTAGACTTAAAAAATAATTACATTTTAAACTGAAGATTTCAGGAAGATTCCTGTTCACTTTAAAGGGTAAAAGAAAGCTCAGCCATACTCATTTGCATAAATGATACAAATTACCCATAGTTCTACAAGAAAAATTTTGTTATCTGTTTAAATGCAAATTTTGTCTTCAGGCTACATGCACACAAATACTCTTTTACTATCTCATAGGCAACTATGAGGGTAATGTAACCTCATGACCAAATCTTTTTGCGTAGAAAGAAGGTGTACCACTCTGGTACCATTAGGTGTTCAGCAAATGGCTGGGACATACAATCTAACGTGGGATCTCAGAATGCTCCTGCACCCTCCAATGTTCATAACCATAAGATCTAGTTGAACCCATGGGCAGAGTCTGCTGCATTACAAAAAGCGTTAGACCTTTGAAAACCAGACATTTTTAGTACCCTAAACTTATGTTGTTCTCCGCATTTTACTGTACCTATATGCTTTCTGAGAGGGAGAAAAATACATTAAACGTTTTTACTTACATTGTTGTGAAGCTACAGATACAGTGATAAAGTGGTAAAGATAAGGATTTCTGGGATTCTTATAACAATTTGCAAAGCTGGCCAAAGCTGTTACTGCATAGTCATTTCCAAAAGCCAAAATCAGAAGTAGTATTCAAAGCTCTTGATCGAAAAGGATTATTTTATCATTGTTGAAAGAAAGGAAAAAGAGAAGATTTTTCAAANAGAACCTTTGAATAATTAAACTTAATCTATTTTTGTTTGGCAACAAAGAAGCAAGACAATAACTTCTAAAGTTGGATAATGTACTAATATGTGACAATCTTATGGCCATCAGAATAGCTGTGAGATATTTTGCTTTCTTTTTACCATACAGTCTGAATATAATGTATCTCTACAAAAGAAAATGATGAGCTTAGGACAGCAACAAGGAAGCTGATCTTGCATTAACGAGACTTCAGTTATGTGCCTATCAAGGTAACCTTGAGCAGGAGCAATAAGAGCAAGGCCAGAGAGATATCAAGCAGTTAATTGCATGCTTTTAATGCAGAGAATCAACGCAAAACAATTTGTTTTCATTATATGTGACCTACCCATCTTTTTATATCCTACAACATTGAGAGAAGTTCAACAGTCAATAAAGATATTAGCAACTGTCATGGAAAAGCAATGTTTTTGAGAAGTACTGGTATAGATCTCTTAAGAGAAGAAAAATAGAGACAATCCAAAAATTTGTGTCAAAGTTGTGGGAGTCCTGAGGTTGTACTTCTGTAGATGCAATGCTATTATGAATGAAGGCACTTTCTTCTTCCACTGCTAAATTATTTTTGAGCTAAATTTCCTTCAGTACACCAAAGCCAGCCTAGAAATTCAGTATTTCATCAGAAGGAATTATGTTGATATTTCTACAGTCAAACAAGTGACTCCCTTTATGAGTTCAGTGTCTATGACTGTTACTCATAAAGAATAGCTTCTACATTGTAAAAAGCAATAGATTTGTTTGGCATTGATGAGCCCAGTACTTCAGCCGCTTAAGAATTTTCTTCTTTGACCTCATGCTTCTTAAAGCTACACTTTTACTTTGTTAAAACTTGTCTCCAATAAATAAATAAATAAATAAACAGATAGTAAATAAAAAAATAAAAATAAAACCCTCCAAACCACTAGAATCCTAAAGAATTCACTGGAGCTGTTGTAGGAATGTGTCATCAGGAATATTCACTCTTCAGCCTTTACAGGATACAGGAACATTTGGAATACTGGGGGCTGAGTAGGTCTATCTTGCCATTGAGCAAGATAGCATTAGGCAACATTTACATCCTCATACTTGCAAGCAAGGGAGACTGGTCAAGAATGTGAAAGTTTGGGGCAGTCTTGGCTAGACAGTGATGCTGAGAAGGTGGAGTTCAAGTTCATGCAAGGAGGGAGCAGACAGAATGGGATAATAAAGATGGTCTTTGGAAAAGCATACTTTGAACTGTTCAAGGAGCTGTCTGAAACTATCCCATAGGAAGCAGACCTGGAGAGGAGTCCAAGCAGGTTGGTAATTTAAGGATTATTTCAGCCAAACTCAAGATTGAGAATTGTCAGCATGGATTTATGGAAGGGAAATCATGCTTAATGCATCTGATAACTTTGCATTATGGGATAGCTGCTTGGTGGTGAGGAAGGAGAAGGGAATATTATTTATCTCAGTTTCAGTAAAACTTCTGACATCATCTTCTGTAACACAGACAAGATGAGAAGTAAGTGTTAGAGAAGCAGACAATGAGATGGCATAAATAATACCTGAATGTCAGAACTTAGAAGGTTATGAACAGAGTCTAATTGGTGACCTGCCAGTAATTATATTCTCCAGTTCTTCCTTGCACCGCTTACTGAAACCGCTTCCAGCCTTGGCCTTCCTGACCATATCCCCTACGCATCCTAGCAGCAGCCTTATAATCCTCCCAGAGTATCTGCTTGTGCTTCCACTGCTTGTGCATTTTCTTCTTACTCTCCAGTTTGACCAGTAGATTCTGGTTCAGCCATGCTGGTCTCTTTTCTTCCTTTCCTGCCTTCCTACACCTGGGGATGGAGAGCTCTTACGCAGTAAGGAAAGCTTCCTTAAAGATCTGCCAGCTCTGCTCTGCTTCTTTGTCCTTGAGGACAGATTCCCAAGTGGTTTTGTTGACTAACTCCCTGGAGAGATGGAATTTGGCTATTCTAAAGTTTTGCATTCTCATTTTACTTTTTGTCCATCCTGTATCCCTCAGGAGTGTGAATTCCATTGCATGATCACTCCAGCCCAGCCAGCCTCCAATCCTTATGTCACTAATCAGCCCACCTGCTGGTGAGCAATGGGTCCAGCATTGCATCCCCTCTGACTGGGCTATTACTTGGTTCAATAAATTGTCCATAATGCATTTCAGGAGCCTCCTGGACTGCCGACAACTTGCTGTGCTACTTCTCCAGGAGATGTCAGCAAGGTTGAAATCCCTCAACAGGAAGAGAGCTTGTAATGCTTCCTGTAGCTGGAAGAAGAAGGTTTCATCAACAGACTCTGCTTGATCATTGTATGGTAGAGTTCTTTTTTGACATTACAATGCAAAATTAATATTACCAATGTGGAATAGATATTCATGAAAAAGACACACTATGCTCATTTTTATTTATTTTGTAAAAAAACTCAAAACTATTTTTAATATGTCTTGTGAGTTGTTTTGTTTTGTTTTGTTTTTATTCACAAAACAATCTGATAGTTAAGCATTATTTAATGTAAGAAATTTAAAAAATGTGTTGGTTTTTTTTTTTGCATCCTCTGACAATCTGGTAGTCTGACACTGTTATATGTCTTCTCACTACTGCATGAATAGTAAGTTTCCAAACAAATATTTACCACTTTTTCTGGTAAGTAACTTTTCCAGATCAGATGTTGACAGTTACAATACTTCTGGCTGCACTTACTGTTAATAAAATGTTCATTTATATATGTAATAGCAAAACTTTGCTATAAAATTATATGGCACCATCATTGTTTTATATATCAGTCTTATTCTTTTTAAATAATGTAATATTTTAAGAAAATTAAAAGTAATCAAGCAATATGCTCTACATGTATATATTTAGTTTCTGCTCTTAGTTTAGAGGTAAAAGGAGAACTCTTATGTCTAGATTCTTCTGTTATTTTCCCCTCCTCTGCCTAAGATTAAACATGTCGTTATGACTGAATATTTGTCTGCAGAGATACATGTAGGCTGTGCTCACATCACCTCATACTGTTGTCACAATGAAGTGGGCAATGTTCTCTGGTCTGATAGCTTCAGTGGATCACAAAACAGAGTGCTTGTGATGAGTATTAAACTAATAAAGGTGCTCCCAGTTACGCCAATGTGAACAGAGCCAGACCTCGGGTCAAGCCAGAGGAAGTTTCCATAGGAGACTCCCTCCTCAAAATAGCCCATGGTAACTGTGAGTGAAGAGCTGCATACTCCTTTCTCTCCTTCTGTTTCTCCCCTGCCAATGTAGGGACAAGTGGAAATGGTTTTAAACTGAGACAGGGGAGGTTTAGGTTAGATATTAGGAGGAAGTTTTTCACTCAGAGGTTGGTAACACACTGAAACAGGTTGCCCAGGGGGGCTGTGGGTGCCCTGTCCCTGGAGACATTCAGGGCTGGGCTGGATGTGGCTCTGGGCAGGCTGGTCTGGTGGTTGGCGACCCTGCACATAGAGGGGGGGTTGGAACTGGATGATCATTGTGGTCCTTTTCGGCCCATGCCATTCTACGATTCATGAAATATAGAATCATAGAATATCTTCAGTTGGAAGGGCCCTACAGGGTTCATTGAATACAACTCCTGGCTCTCCAAACTCAAACAGTATGTCTATTCAAGACAACTCAACATTATGTCTATCACTGTGTCACTATTGTCCAAATGCTCCTGGAACTCCTGCAACCTGGGGCTGTGACCACTGCCCTGGGCAGCATGTTCCATGTCCACCACCCTCTGGTGAAGAACCTTGTGGCCCCCACTCAACCCTCCCCTGACAGCTCCATGCTGTTCCCTTGGGCCCTGTCACTGTAAGCAGAGAGCAGAGCTCAGTGCTGCCCTTCCGCTCCCTGTGAGGAGCTGCAGCCGCCATGAGCCTCCCCTCAGCCTCCTCTGCTCTGCGTTGAGCAAACCAAGGGATCTCAGCCACTTCTCGTATGCTTGCCCTCCAGACCTTTCACCATCTTTGTAGCCCTCCTTTGGAGGATCTCTAATAATTTTATGTCCTCCATATATTGTGCCACCCAAACTTGCACCCAGTGCTAGATGAGGCTGTGCAGCACAGAGCAGAGCAGGATAACCCCTTTCCTTGTCCACTGGCAGTGCTGGGCCTGATGCACCCCATGGTGTGTTGGCCCTTTGGGATGCCAGGGCACACTGTTGGCTCAGATTCACCTTGCAGTCAATTAGAACCCCAAAATCCCTTTCTATGGGGCTTCTCTCCAGCCTCCTGTCCACCGGTCTGCACAAATATCCAGGGTTGCCTTGTCCTATTTGCTGTCATTGAACTTTATGCAATTGGTGATTTCCCAGCCCTCCAATTTATCAAGATCACTCTGCAAGGTCTCTCTACCCTTGACATAATCAACAATTCCTCCCAATTTATCATCGTTCACAAACTTGCTTAGTATACCTTCAAGACCTGTATCCAAGTCATCGTTGAAAATATTAAAGAGAACTGACTCTAAAAATGAGCCCCACTCATGACTAGCCACCAGTATGATGTTACTCTATTTACTATATGCTTTTTAGCCTGATACTTCAGCTAATTGTTCACCCATTGCATTATGTTTTTGTCTAGCTATTTGATAAACATCCAGAATTATATTTTGAGAAACAGTATCAAAAACTTTGCTGAAATATACTGTAGATTACCTGCTAGGAAAAAAAAAAAGAAGTTTTAACAAGTACACTTTAAAAAACAAAATGAAAAGTTCTTCTTAAATTGAACATTGTAATTTTATCATCATTCAAAATGTCTTGCTGTTTTCTACCATTAGCTTATGAAAATACATATATGTATTACTGAGTAAAGAAGAGCATGTTTTGACCATAAATGTTGCATGTGCAAAATTAGAACAATTTCAAGCAATTCCAAATCTAGTGAGCAAAACATGTATTCTATTCATTCATTTATATTACAAATTCAAAGTGAAGCGTATCAAAGGAAATTCTGACATATCTTTAGTGTCTCATTTGAAAATAACAGAATCTCTAAATTGAACTGTTTGATAATAAGATATTTGCAATTGCATCACTATCTTTAAGTGTACATTTTTTTAATGCATGGCACTGCTTAGTAAGAGACTTTGAATTCTTATTCATGTCCTAAACTTTGCATTTAAGCTTCTTTTTGTTTTATCTGCCTTGAAAGGAGTGCTGACTGAAGCTATAGACTGTTAGAGCACAACCTGTATGCAAGGTCGCTTGGATAGAATCAAAATGTATTGTATAGCTATAGGAAAAGAAGAAAACTGTAGCTAACATATGCATGGTAACATGGTTAAATCTTCAGTAAAGAGCAAAAATAAAGCCTAACAAACAATATGCTGAAATCTTGAGATAAATTATTTAACCCTAGTGAGATTCAATCTCTCAAATGAGGGTCCAGCCCAGAGATGAAGAATACATTTTGGTTTCTCAGTTCTAATTATGCTGTTTGGACTATAGGAGCAGCAAAATATTTAAGTTTCAATTTTCTGAGCTAAACTTACCTCTGTGATTTAAAAAAAATCAAAAAACTGTATGCAGCTGCTGATGTACTAATTAAGCTATACCATTAGACAGCTATTCTAGTATAATAGTGAATGAATTATAAATGTACCTTGCATGTTTTTCAACAGGAATGAAAGAGTTCCTGTCAACAAAGGCCTTATTCTGACCTTCTTTATGCAGAAACTATGAAATGTATTTCAGTGAGGATGTATGATAAGAGGGTGATGTGTAAATTAACTTTTGCTTCTATATGTGCAAAATGGCTATTGTTCAGCACAGGGGTAGAATTTTTGCAGTAATAAGTTTTTTTCCATTATCCCAGAAGTGGAAAAGTATCATGTAGTAGAAAATTAGTGGTGGAAAAATTTCATGGGAAAACACAAAAACAAAGCATGATACAAAGCAAAACACACACACGCAAAAATGAACAACATCCCCCCNCTTCAGGCTACATGCACACAAATACTCTTTTACTATCTCATAGGCAACTATGAGGGTAATGTAACCTCATGACCAAATCTTTTTGCGTAGAAAGAAGGTGTACCACTCTGGTCCCCTTCCCCCCCGCACACGCAAAGGAGTGTTTACAGAGAAGAAAATTTTTATACAGTAGAAGATTATATGTTTTCCTCCAATTTATATTTTCAGATATGTCAGCCTCAAATGACCACTGCAATGTAAAAGGATGACTGACTTTGATTTCATAATTAATTACAAGATCAATGAGTGTTCCACACAGCTGGGTGTTAAGCTGTCGTAGAATTTAATTCTAGTCTTCTGATATACAATATGGGGCCTTTTTTTTTCAAATGCCACATAAAACTGACCGAACAAGTTTACAGAATACCTAATGAGAAAACACTACATCATTCTTAACACAGAGCACAAGCAAACAGTTTTATTCCTGTTTGTGCAGCTTAACCTTCTGCAAAAGTAATTAGGTCTATAATTAAAAAGCTATTTGGAATGATTAAAACCCTGTTATCTAGTGGCATTTAAAGACAAATGCAAATGTCAGCAAGGATGAATTAATTAAAATTACTATTGAAAAGAAAAGAAGTATATTAGTGTAAGGACTAGAGGATGTTATTTACTGAAATGTTACAATGCGAGGTGAAGTTAGATGTTCAGAGGATATGGTGAAGGTTGAAATAATTTTATCTGACATTTTTGTATGTACTACCTCATTTTATGTCTGCTTTCCAGCCCTGTGAGCAGTACTGAATCACTGAGGGAGAATAGATGTTACGATGCTCTGCCAGCTACCGGATGATCTTTCAGTAAAATTGTAAAGGTGTACTTTATGCAGTCTGAGTCCTTCCTTTTTCCCTCCCTTCCTTCCCTCCTTCCTTCCTTCCTTCCTTCCTTCCTTCCTTTTCCTTCCTTCCTTCCTTCCTTCCTTCCTTCCTTCCTTCCTTCCTTCCTTCCTTCTTTCCTTCCTTCCTTCCTTCCTTCCTTCCTTCCTTCCTTC